>UZAE01012366.1:27592-44492 GCA_900617975.1 Rodentolepis nana
AAG
The DNA here is from genome assembly GCA_900617975.1 of Rodentolepis nana. NCBI lineage: Eukaryota > Metazoa > Platyhelminthes > Cestoda > Cyclophyllidea > Hymenolepididae > Rodentolepis > Rodentolepis nana. The sequence goes on from UZAE01012366.1 coordinate 27,596, forward strand.
AATACCTCATTTGTTACATAAATGCTGTCAATAAGTTACAATTAATTTAAGAACCCAAATCAGGATATCTTCTAAGAAATGCACCACTTGCTTAAACGCAAGATAATTTTATTTCTCATGTTATAAATTTCACAGATAGAAAAATTAATGACAACTTTTCTTTCACTTTTCATCCATCCTAACATTTCAAAATCGGACTAGTATAAGGATATTTTATTAGGTAAGTTGGAAATTAGCTGTTCTAATTTGGCATATTTACAAAATTCAATATGTCGTTTTGCCATTCAATTGTATTCAGAACACTACATGAGAATAGACAATATTAAAGAACACAATAGTTTTGAAACGGGGTGTGCGATGGACTAACCTCTACGTGGAACATCTTGGGCAAGGTATACTCATACGGCAAAAGACTCAATAAACCGACAGTTGACTCTCACTTCAACCTACCATGAACCCACTGTATGTCATATTCCACCACTTTCATACTACTCACATTACCTTTTATCTACCTTTGTGCCTGTCTGCCTCTTACATCTGAGAAACACTCTTCTGTTCCCCCTCTCGACTTTTTCTCATTTTGATGTTCCTTTCTGCGAAGCCCGAAGTCAGTTAAATGGCTTATGATAACTATCAAAACGCTTGCCAATTGAAATGAATAAATAAATAAAGTTTTAAAATTCATCAGCATTTAAGATGTTTCACAATGACTCTTCTCTTTTTGGAATCAAATGCTACAAAATCATGAACAAATCGGGGATTTCTACGTCGAATTAAAATTTTTCAAAGTAAATATCACTTTAAATAAATATTTGCTGAAATTTAAACTTATTGCACATATCATTTAAATTAAACATTCAATTGAGACACATAAATTAAGACCAAATGATCCAAGGCTTCATAAGGTTTTCTCATTTCCTTTTATAATATACTGTTTGAATGAAGAGTAGCAGAAGTTTGCTTTCAAAATAAGAAAAAAAACTTTTAGAAAAAGAAGCGGCCTTTGTAATTGCCTGATATAGTATGGGTTTGCATAAACTATGGTAAACTTATTAGATAATAGGCGTTGAAAAGTACTCTACTTTAATTTTAACTACCAAAATTTGATTCAATATATATTATTTTGTTAAGACTTTTCTCAAGCCATAAATAATTAGTTTAGAAAAATTATAAATAGATAAAATACGTTTTTTAGACTTATGAAAGTGAGGGGAATCGGATAATTTTTCACCTCATTATTGTAAAATTAAAAAAACTGATTTGACCGAATTCGGAAGCCAACAAACAAGAATGCTTGCTCAAATTTCGCTATTCGGAAAATAGGTACAAAACTGAAAATGCATGGAAATTAATATTGGACTTATTTAAATGTTGATACTTATCCTATGCAAGTTAATTTAAGCTCCTATCACCTTTAATAATTAGAAAAAAATAACTAATTTAATGATAATTCTATAAACACTACCTTTGTTTGCATAAAAATAAGATAAAATAGATATTTTCAAAACACATTTCCTTCAATGAAATTGTGGCATAATGGCCAGCCAATTTCAAAATATGTCGTAAGAATAAGTTTCTTTATGGGATCGTATTTTTTATTAACAATTAGTGAAATTATATTTAAGGATAGTTAACTTACAGGCGCCGACATTTTCAAGATTGCGAATAATAGGATTACGCTCCTTTAAAAATTAGTATCAAGTCAACTGCACAAAACCGCAGAAGTATAATATTGGAGGGATATTTTATTTTACGCCGAAACAGTAACGGCCTTTATTGAGGCAAATAATTTTATGTAAGGGCACAACATAAAGTCGCAGATTTAGATATATTCTGTTAGATAAGTATCATGAGGATATTTTGTATGAGGTTTGTGCGTATGACATTTATATATTACCAGATATTGAGCAATTTAGAAGAGAAAATGTAACAGACTTAGAAAAATTGAACCCTTCTCATAATATGATACAACGTGCATGAGCACATAATTCAATCTATATTTTACAATATCTATTTCTATTTTAAAATTCGCACATACTCCACTTAGCATCTACATCACGTGTACTAAAATGTTAATTCATTTTAAAAGGGGTTTCAAAGTATTTGGTTTCCCTAACAAAAATATTTGACAACCCTTGGACGAAAATTCGTTCTTGTTACTTTGGGACAATCTTTAAGACTTAAAATCATATTTTTGCAACATGGAATTTGACTAACTTTAACAGCTGCTTTTTAACTAGAACTCCAGGCATATTTTTTAGATAGATCTTCTTTAAATTTGATAATTTGAGGATTTCAGATATTTTATGCAGACAGATATTGTTACCGCTTTTTGATCGCATATTGAGAGATTCAGCAATAGAAATTCAACCTGCTGCAGTAACAGGATTTGAAATGTTTACGGAAATAAATGTGTTGCTTCAAGAGGGCTTTTCAACGTCCATTTTGATCATAACAATATATTGGCACCAATTTTCTACTGCGGTTTAAGAGTACCGCAATATCAAAAGATTTAGGACTTCTAAGCCTTGTCATAAGCTAATGAATGTGTATAAAAATTTATTTATTTATTTCAAATGGCAGCCATTTTGATAGTTATCATTAGCCATTTAGCTGACTTCAGGCTTCACAGAGAGAAGGAGGAACATCAAAATGACAAAAGTCGAGAGGGGGGACAGAAAATGATTCACAGATGTAACAGAGACAGACAGACAGACAAAAAAGCAGAGAAAAGGTAGGATGAGTACTGTGAATTGGTTGAATATGGCATACAGTGGAGTGATAGTAGTTTGAAGTCAGAGGTCAACTGCCTGTTAATAGACTTTTTTCCCGTATGAGTATACGTTGCCCAGGGTGCACCACGTGGAGGTAAGTCTATCGCACACCCCTTTTTTAACTTAAATTTTGTTCCAAAACTTTTTAATCAAAATATTTAGTTGGAGCTTTTTGTTAAAATGAGACGTTGCATTTGAGGTGCATGAGGGGATTTCCAAAATTGATCAAGTAATTAAATGGCGCAACTTTATTCGACAGTGCATTTAAACGAAAATAATGAATGCTGATTTACATACTAAAATAAAGATTTAAAACACAAACTAATTTTCACTGAGTCAGATCAGAATAGAACTTAGGCGGTTTTTGTTATAATTTAATCGGTTGTCTGAATCAGCTAATTTTTATAACCGCAATAAAAGCTGTGCTATTTTATTTATAAATGTATTAATATTGCACTTCCTTCCGCTGATTTAAAGTTATATTTGATGAAGATCAGCAAAGACTAAGGTTAAAACAGATCCACGTAAAATTTTAATTGTTTCAAAAGTTCAAAACCCTGTCAAATTTGATTACATTGTGAGGAGAACATGTGATGACCGCTAATGAAAAAGTAGGTCTTTTCTAATGAAATTCTCAGATGCTTGCTTAGGAATCTAGTTCACAAACATTTTACTTTTGACTCGCGTTATTATAAATTCCAATAATTTAAAGAGGAATTTAACTTTCTTTCAACGAAATTTATTTATTTATATCAAATGTCGTGCGTTTATTATGGTCGATTATTTTACAATAAAACTTTTTTCGTTCGGATAAAGATACTTATTTATGCAAATAGTTGAACGAATTTTTATCATTTGGAAATTTATTCCAAAGAGAAATATTCATAAATTTAGGATAAAAAAATTTATTCCAACATTTAACTGCAAGTTCACGTGCATTAACCATTTTATCATAAGATTATGAATGTAATTTTTTTAATGCTCAATTCTTCGTTAAAAATTGTTGCACATACTAAAATGTCTACCCTGACCAAATCTTAAACAAAAATCTGCCGAAATCCCCCCCCCTCCAATTAAAGTTGCCTTTAAATTAATTTAAGCAACGTTAACGGTGGCGATGATTAGCTGAGCATGCCTGGGCTCACGATCGCACTTGCTTGATATCTCACACACTTTCAGACTACTTCGGTCGGCTTTGGTAGTGTTGCACACTCCATTGAGCATAGGTGTTTTTTATTATATAATATTATAAATAATCATAAAAGCTTCAGTTGAAACAGATTTTTAGGATGCTGAAACCTTTTAAATGCATGATTCAAAGAAAACTCCACTTAGTTGGCAATTCATTCCTCTTATTTAATTTTAATAAAATTGATTGATTTTATCAAAATTTTTGTTAACAGTCTACTATAAAATGTTAGTTCTTTATAAAATGGGCAAAAATTTGAAAGCTCAATGTCAAATGGATTATCCATTTTTTAACCCAGCGTATCAAAAGGGTGCTTCAAATGCTCACCTTGTTGAGGCCTGATTAACAATCGAATTAGCTCACTTCCTACGTATATACAAGGATGATAAATTTTCTGAAATTATTAGATAACTTTTAAATTTTTACTTATTTGGCCTATTTATATCCTAAATTCAAGATTTGAAGTACTTGTCATTCAGTAATTTCGTTATTGTATGCAATATTCTTGTTGATCGGTAAATGTGCATGATAACATGCTTTCGTCATTGCGCTTATCGTCAAAATAATTTTTAAATAAAAATGACAATATTTTGAAAACCAAACAATTTTTACCTCTACACGTGCCTACTAAGCATGCATCTAGTAATGTACTGTTTCAATGGATTCAAATGCAATTAAATAAATCCAATTGTAGGATTCAAGTTTCAGTATTTCATTGCTTTTTTATACCTAGTGTATACTGAACGCGCATTAGAGGCTGCAGAAACATGTCTTAAAAGTCAAATCAATAAAAGGGAAGTTACAACGACAGTTATTTAAACCCGGTTGTATATTCTTGTTCTGTATTAATGGTCTGGTTAATACCACTGCTAACTGGAAAACAGCTGAAATAGAATTTCAATTTCATAACCTTTTACTAATTTTTAAATTTGATATTCATATAGCCTAAACCGAACGTCAGCATATTTGTTTTTTAGTTAATTTGTCAAAATTTTAAATGACAATAGTTAGTTTTGTCATTTTTGTAAATTGTAGTAGATTTTAACTTTCAAGTATAAAGCAGTCATCGTTAAAAACCCATTTAAATCCAATTTAAATAAATATCAGAAATGCGTAAAACGGAATTTATAAATATCTATTTAAAGCATTCACAGGCTAAAAATAAAAAATTATACCAATAACATTTCTGGAATAATGCTATAGAAAAAACTATTCAAATTTTTTAGCAAGCTTTACAAATAATGAATATAAATTTGTAAGACTCATAGTTAATATTTGTAGGCTAGCTTAAGACCAAGAAAAAATTAAAAAAGCAAAGCAGTTGAGTTAAAGAAAACTCGGGTGATCATGGAAAGATGTGCCACTAATTACAACTACCGATGCTATAACGATGGATCTTTTGGAATATCTGTAGGAGTATGATAAAATCTTACCAAAGCGGAAGTCATTTGACAGATAGGTGATATTGGTGATTTAAATAAAATAAATAATACCCCGACGCATCTAGAACGAACAGTTCTTCAATCCAAGCTAGTCATAACAGGCATCAATTAATAATCGTGAGAATTGTGATTAATGCCATATGTCTATTTGTTTTGCAAAGAATTAGTAAATCGCAGTCAATTAGAATTAAGTTAAATAAAATCCATATTTAATTGGTGTTTTGCTTGTCTTCGAATTGCAAGGGGAACAAAACTTATTATGATTGGCACGTAATCTGAAACGTATTTCAACACCTAATGGTACACACCCAGAAGTTTTGATAACCAACAAAATCAACTTTAAAACTGTAGTGACCGAAAATTAAATATTTAATTCAGGTTCTAATTCAGAACAAATAGCTATTGACAGCTGCAGGATCGAAAAAAATAGCTCACTCCAAGGCTTTTATTTAGAAACTAAGAAATAATTGATTTAAATGAGCTAATTTTTTTCACGATTAGTCTCAAAATAGATAAAACTGTAAACTTTATCGTTATTTGCTAACAATCTTCACATATCGTTTCAAATTTCAATTTCACATCGAAGTTCACACGAACATAATTTGAATCTGAAAGATTATATGAGAAGAAATGAAATAATTTACACAATTTAATTTATTGTCTGACGTATTTTAGATTGTACGGAACCGGATTTGGCTTCTTGAATTATTGTTTAGGAAAGCAACGTTTACTCAAGATATTCAAACATCGATTTTGAAGTTGTCTTTATTCAAATTTAAGTCAAATAATTTGATTTAAACAGTATATACCGTTAAAGTACTATTTATGGGCGATGAAAAAAGCATTCCGTTGGTTTTACGAAGACCATTCCTTATGGACTTTTAGCCATCACCTTCATTACTTAAAAAGAAATGGGGGCGTGCGATAGACTTACCTCCACGTGGACAACGTATACTCATACGGCAAAAAAATCTATTAACTGGCAGTTGACTTCTGACTTCAAACTACCATGACCCTACCGTATGTTATATTCGACCCCTTCCACAGTCCTCATTTTACCTTTTCTATGCCTTTGTGTCTTCCTGTCCCTTTTACATCTGTGAATCGCTCTTCTTTTACCCTGTCGAATTCTTCTCACTTTGAAGTTCCTCCCCCTCTCTGTGAAGCCCGAAGTCAACTAAAGTGCTAATGATAACTATCAAAACGCCTGCCATTCGATATAAATAAATAAATACTTTAAAAGAAATCGATAAAAGTTATACTTGGAATTTGATGAATTAGGTTAACTGTGGCAATTTTCCTTCAAAAGAAAACATGTTTTAATTGCATAAATTACATTGCAAATATTTGCGAATTNATATGTAGAGAAAATTTGCTATATTTTGGGTTATTTCTTCCACTTTCACTTTCCGATGCCTCATTATTTATTTCAAATGGCAGGTGCTTTGATAATTATCAGTAGCCCTTTAGTTGACTTCAGGCTTCACAGAGGGGTGAAGGAACATCAAAGTGAAAAAAAGTCGAGGGGTGGGAGGGGAAACAGAAGAGTGTTTTAAAGAGGTAAAAGAGACAGACACAGAAAGAGAAAAAAATGTGAGGTGCGTACTGTGGAAGTGGTCGAATATGACATACAGTGGGGCGATGGTAGTTTGAAGTGAGAAGTCAACTTTTACTTAATGGACTTTTTGCCTTATGAGTGTACGTTGCCCAGTGAACACTACGTGGAGGTAGGTCTGTCGCACACCCCTCCAATGACTCACAAGAAATCGTATTACGCATGGCATTTTGGTACTTAGCATATTTTCCATTAATTCGAGCGCATATCAATGCACGTTTTAGCACGTTTCATTGTCTCGGAGGATGTCTACGGTGGAAGTGATTTCTCCTTGAGATCTAGTTGCAGGCTTTATATAAAAATTAAAAATTAAGAGCAAGGTAAAATAACATAACAATTTTCCATTATGAGAAGCCAATTAAGAGTGCAAAAAATTTATGAGGTCATCAAATAATTTCCTTTAATTTGACTAGTGAACAAAGGGATTGCAAAGTATCTACTTAGAGGGAGTTTTTGGTGTTTCAAAAATGAAAATGTTTGCTAGGGCATCTATAAGGGGTACTTTGCTCAAAGAATTTATGGACCACGGGAGTGTCAAATTGAAATTTCAAAGAGCTTAACTTCGTTTTTTTACTATTTTGGCATTCTGGTTGTACAATATTCACTTCACGAGGTGTGCGATAGACTTACCTTCAAGTGGTGCACCCTGGGCAACGTATACTCCTACGGCAAAAAGTCCATTAAGTGAAAGTTGACTTCTCACTTCAAACTACCATCGCCCCACTGTATGTCATATTCGACCACTTCCACAGTACTCACCTCACCTTTTTTTCTCTTTCTGTGTCTGTCTCTTTAACATTTTTGAAGCATTCTCCTGTTCCCCTCCCCTTTCTGTGAAGCCTGAAGTCAACTACTGCCAAAACGAATGCCATTTGGGTATAAATAAATATTCACTTCACGATGTCTGGCGCTTTCTGGCCGGTAAGAGAATTGAGGTGCGATCAATCGCCCTATTTCATCGCATATTTTCTTCCAAACTCGCAAAGCCGAAGTCCTGCACTTGACAGGGTCTTTTGTAATCTAGCTCTGCTCATCACCACCTGTGGAGAAAAGAGTTCTACTTCGAATTTAGGCGATGCTGAAAGTGGGCTATGCTTCATGGCGTGACAGCGTTTATTTACTGCTAGTAACCTCGATGCCAGGCATCCCACTTTCGGCCCTGTGCGAAAAGAATTATTTTTTTTATTTACACTGAAGTCTGTTTACATTACCTCATGGGGTCTGAGAAACTTTGACATTTGAGCAACTATTTTGGTGCATGTCTAACCGAAATATATTCTACTTAGCTGTCTCAGATAGTTGACTTGAGGTTAATTTTCTTCCTGGATAATTTTCTTTCTTTTTTGTCTCAATTTTTAAAGGCAAACTATTAACGATTATACGTCCTCCTAATGGAATCTTTTTCAATTAGTATCTCATTTTAATTGTTAACAGTTTGTTAATTATCCACGACCTTGGCAGTGCTTTTATTTACTCGATTACTCCTTGATTTGCGCTAGGTGTGGAGTGTCAACGATAGAAAATTAATCGATTGACGATCGGAATGCATTATGACTTAAAGTCCCCCAATTAACATTTGTTAATACTTTTGTCACACTTGATAATTTGGGGTTGAAGGAGGCAGCGAGGAGTTTAAGCGATTGAGACGAAGTGAGTTCAGAGTTTACCACACTCTGATTTTCACTCCAAGTTCTTCCATTTCACACTTGTATCCCATCCACCCTATAGGCCTTCTCTCAGATGAGGAGAACGAATTCTCCTATCCCCTCCCCCCCTCCCCCAATACTAATTGGCCATTTCGCTCACTAAGTGCGCCCAGTTGGTCATCGAAACTTTTGGTGAGTGGTTTTATGGACACCCTGATCTGCCTGCGCACTTCGGTCTCTATTTGCCAAGTGTATCCACCAGCAGTGCTTGCACCCACTTCTCCCTCCACCCTCTCTAATGACAAATTTTAGGGCACGAGTTGGCGCCAATCCCGCCAATTCAACCGGCGTTTATGGCCTGTCATGGCGACCATGAGGACAGTAACCTTTCCCGAAGCAAGGGAACGAGGTTTAAGATGGGGACCGGTGGCGGCAGTAGGGAGTGAGATGGAGAGCCGGCTACACGTTGAAATTTCTACATGAAAAGGTTAAGATAAGGGATTTTAGAGAGACCGTTTGATTTCGCGCGTTAAGAACGAATGTATGAGTCAGCATTGAGGTGTTGAGAAGATGTTTTGATAGTCATCATTAGGCCTTTAGTTGACTTCGGGCTTCACAGAGTGGAAGAGGAACAACAAAATGACAATAAGTCCAGAGGAGGGACAGAATAAAGATTAACAGATGTGAAAGAGTAAGGCAGACATAAAGGTAGAAAAAGATGAGATGAGTTCTGTAAAGGGGTCAAATATGACATACAGTTGGATTATTGTAGTTAGAAGTCGAAAGTCAACTGCCAGTTAATAAACTTTTTTGCCGTATGAGTATACGTTGCCCAGGGTGCACCACGTGGAGGTAGGTCTATCGCACACCCCAAGGAGTCAGCAACACCGGGTATTCCCAGCCGGTCATCCATGCAAGTACTAGCCCGGCCCGACGTAGTTTAACTTCGGTGATGGGACGAGAACCGGTGCTTTCTACGTGGTATGGTCGCTGACGACATAAGAGAAGTAGGTTGGGATAGAAACTTCGGTTCACCCATAATAGACTGAGGTGCATGTTGGGTGGGACTGTTCCCACGTGCTACAATCTCCGTCAATTGATAATCTCACTTTGTGTGGAAATTCTTTATTCCTTACATTCCGGGTACGGGGTGGGCGATAGACTTACCTCCACGTGGTGTAACATGGGCAACNTTGAATATGACAAATAGTCGGGCCGTGGTAGTTTGAAGTGAGAAGTCAACTGCTNTGAGATGAGTTCTGTAAAGGGGTCAAATATGACATACAGTTGGATTATTGTAGTTAGAAGTCGAAAGTCAACTGCCAGTTAATAAACTTTTTTGCCGTATGAGTATACGTTGCCCAGGGTGCACCACGTGGAGGTAGGTCTATCGCACACCCCAAGGAGTCAGCAACACCGGGTATTCCCAGCCGGTCATCCATGCAAGTACTAGCCCGGCCCGACGTAGTTTAACTTCGGTGATGGGACGAGAACCGGTGCTTTCTACGTGGTATGGTCGCTGACGACATAAGAGAAGTAGGTTGGGATAGAAACTTCGGTTCACCCATAATAGACTGAGGTGCATGTTGGGTGGGACTGTTCCCACGTGCTACAATCTCCGTCAATTGATAATCTCACTTTGTGTGGAAATTCTTTATTCCTTACATTCCGGGTACGGGGTGGGCGATAGACTTACCTCCACGTGGTGTAACATGGGCAACGTATACTCATACGGCAAGCAAGTCTATTAACTGGCAGTTGATTTCTGGCTTCAAACTACCATCACCCTACTCTGCCATATTCGAATACTTCCGCAGTACTCACCTCACCATTTTTTCTACCTTTATGACTGTCTCTTGCATCATTTTTGAAATGCTCTTCTGTTCCCTCCTCCCCTCCTCAATTTTTTTTTAATTTTGATGTTCCTCCCCTCTGTGAAGCCTGAAGTCAATTAAAAGTCTAATGATAACTGTCAAAACGCCTGCCATTTGATATAAAAATAATAACATTCTGGGTACCGTGCGAAAAATGGGGACTTCTATCATACTCCACTGAAACGGCCGAAGTTCTTTCCAACTAAAGAACTCTGGCTTCGTCGGAGATTTTAGTCCAATCCAGTAGCTCCTGGATTCGGTCTGCGCATTCTTGAATAAGGCATCATGTCCGTGCTATTTGGAATTTAGCTGTCAGCTGTGAATCACACCCGCGCATTGTTGTAGTGCTAAAACGAATTTCTCGAGATTTGACTTGGCGGGCAGCTATTTGTACCTTCGGAAGTTGAGAAGATTGAACAAATTATTGATGATCACCTCTCTCTCTCTTCAAATGTTTATTTATTTCAAATGGCAGGCGTTATAATAGCTGTCATTAGCCATTTAGCTGACTTCGGGCTTCACAGAAAGAAGGTTCATCAAAGTAGCAGAAAGTCGAGGGGTGGGGACCAGAAGAGCGATTCACAGATGTAAAAGAGGCAGACAGACACAAAGGTAGAGAAAAAGGTAAGATGAGAACTTTGGTAGGGGTTGAATATGACAAATAGTCGGGCCGTGGTAGTTTGAAGTGAGAAGTCAACTGCTGGTTAATAGACTTTTTAGCCGTTAGAGTATACGTTGCCCAGGGTGCACCACGTGGAGGTAAGTCAATCACACACCCGCTCACTTCAAATGTACTTAGTAGGATCACGGGCCGATTAATGAATGTTGGTTAATCATCNTACTCAAGATATTCAAACATCGATTTTGAAGTTGTCTTTATTCAAATTTAAGTCAAATAATTTGATTTAAACAGTATATACCGTTAAAGTACTATTTATGGGCGATGAAAAAAGCATTCCGTTGGTTTTACGAAGACCATTCCTTATGGACTTTTAGCCATCACCTTCATTACTTAAAAAGAAATGGGGGCGTGCGATAGACTTACCTCCACGTGGACAACGTATACTCATACGGCAAAAAAATCTATTAACTGGCAGTTGACTTCTGACTTCAAACTACCATGACCCTACCGTATGTTATATTCGACCCCTTCCACAGTCCTCATTTTACCTTTTCTATGCCTTTGTGTCTTCCTGTCCCTTTTACATCTGTGAATCGCTCTTCTTTTACCCTGTCGAATTCTTCTCACTTTGAAGTTCCTCCCCCTCTCTGTGAAGCCCGAAGTCAACTAAAGTGCTAATGATAACTATCAAAACGCCTGCCATTCGATATAAATAAATAAATACTTTAAAAGAAATCGATAAAAGTTATACTTGGAATTTGATGAATTAGGTTAACTGTGGCAATTTTCCTTCAAAAGAAAACATGTTTTAATTGCATAAATTACATTGCAAATATTTGCGAATTTATGAATTTTTATTTTAACTCCAAAAATGTGCCATCAAAATGCAAACACATGTACCAAAGTGCATCATGAGTGAGCCTGGACCTATCCTCAGTAACCTCTTAGCATGATATCCGGTGTAAGGTTAGTTACCTCAAGGATATAGAGGAAAGAGACGTAGAGCGAATATTTTATTTATTTATTTATTTCAAATGGCAGGCGTTTTGATAGCTATCATTAGCCATTTAGCTGACTTCAGGCTTCACAGAGGGAAGGTTCATCAAAGTAGCAGAAAATTGAGGGGTGGGGTACAGAAGAGCGATTCACAGATGAAAAAGAGGCAGACAGACACAAAGGTAGAGAAAAAGGTAAGATGTTTGCTGTGAAAGGAGTCGAATATGGCAAACAGTCGGGCCATGGTAGTTTGAAGTCAGAAGTCAACTGCCAGGTAATAGACTTGTTTGCCGTATGAGTATACGTTGCCCAGGGTGCACCACGTGGAGGTAAGTCTATTGCGAATATAGCGTTTACAGAAAATATGATCGATAATTGAATATATCTCACTTTAATTAAATAAATATTAAAAGTTAATTAGCTGATATGTCCTATGCTTAATCGAGCTAAGATTGTGCACCCCCCCTGCACGTATCGTTACATTAAAAGGGAACCTTAGGACAATGTTCCTTCTGTTAAATTGAATAGACTGAAAAGTTGGCTTATTGTCATCTAAGTCCTTTTTAAGATAGATAGATGTTGAGATTGGTTCTGCAATGTCAAATTTCTCGGCCGAAGGCTACTTTGCTAATGTTTGAAGGAAAGCGCAAATGAATTAAAATGTTAGAACAGATTTTTTTGCCATTTCTCAGACTTCTATGATATGTAGTACAATTATTACAGGAAATTTTATAAACATAGCTTACCATCAAACACTGATGTAACACGAAGACATCTGTAACGAACATTGGAAAAAGGTGCAATTATGTTAGTGGTGGTAATGAAAATCCAATCTTCAACTTCCTCATGAGACTTCTAAATAAGTTATATATATATATATATATGCTGGGGTGTGTGACAGACTTACCTCCACGTGGTGCACCCCGGGCAACGTATTCTCATACGGCAAAAAAGTCTATTAACCGGCATTTGACTTCTGACTTCAAACTACCACGACTCCCCTGCTTGTCATATTCGACCCCTTTCACAGTACTCACCTTACCTTTTTCTCTACCTTTTTGTCTGTCTGCGTCCTTTACATCTGTGAATCGCTCTTCTGTTCCCCCCACCCATCGACTTTCTGCTACTTTGATGAACCTTCCCTCTGTGAAGCCCGACGTCAGCTAAATGGCTAATGATATCTATCAAAACGCCTGCCATTTGAAATAAATATATATATATATATATATATATATATATANATTTATTTTATTTATATCAAATGGCAGGCGTCTTGATGGTTATCATTAGCCCTTTAGCCGACTTCAGTCTTCACAGAGGGGAAGGAACATCAAACTGAAAAAAAGTCGAGAGGGGGGGGGAACAGAAGAGTGTTTCAAAGATGTAAGAGACAAACACAAAGGTAGATGAAATGTGAGGTGAGTACTGTGGAAATAGTCGAATATGGCATAGAGTGAGGTGATGATAGTTTGAAGTGAGAAGTCAACTGCCAGTTAATAGACTTTTTGCCGTATGAATATACGTTGCCCAGGGTGCACCATGTGGAGGTAAGTCTATTGCGCACCCCAACTACTCAACATGCATTTCAAAAATCGTCTTTCCATTAACACATCAGAATAAGCAAGTACAAATTTTGTAAAGACTGTTTACTGGGTTTCCATTGGCCATTTTTAACACGCTTTTACCTCACTTCATCAACTCCAATATTTCCATCCAAGTCAACACATTTTCGGAGTGCACATTGACGCATACTTTTCCCATCAAATCAATTGAAGGGTGGTTTAAATTCTTGACCAATATTAGCATTCCATTAAACCTAACCTAGAACTAGGTTTAACACGGAGTTCAAGCAAGATTTTGGAAAGCCATAATGAAGAGTTAAAATAGAAAGTTGATTGCTATTGAATTGCCAATGGTAAAATGAGTAATTTTAGCTAAACTCATTCCACTTAATTTAATGATTCTTTAAAATTTTACTGCTATTTTTTTCGAGAAATAAAGCTTATGTTACTTTTCACTCCTACAACTATGGAAAAGCAGCTTCGATACTTTTAAAGTTATAAATCTTACTGGCTGCGTTAGTGATTATGTTTATGCTCAAAGGCGGTGTCTATTTATAACTGCCCTAAAACGAAATAAAAATAGAGAAGAGAGCTGGATGTGGAAATGTGGTTTGGACTTGGCATTAAATTAAAGCTTCCCAGGTTCTCTTTCAGCATGCAGTTTCTTGCGTAGGCGGTAAGATGTGTCTTCGTTTGGGCAGTTAGCGCAATGGCTTATAAAAAAACGCCATACATGGGCTGACGCATATATATATGTGTGTGGATAATGTATGCTTGGCCTGGTGTCACCCTAGTGATGGCAAAATGATTCAGCCTGTCAATCAACATAATGCAAATCAAGTGGAAAGTGAGGAGAATGGAGCGAGCTTAAAGTCCACAAAACTGGGACAAACTTAACTATTGGGTTGGCAACTAAGTCATTGCCGTTTTTGTTGACAGATTCACTCTATACTTTCTTTTGTTTTGTTAACGTGGCCAGAGCATCTAACCTATATTTTTTTCTTACTGTATGGGCTTCTAGGTTAATTAGTAACAAATTTTTTTGTTTAGTTCTTTAGTTTTGTTTTTATCCCAATTTAAAAATGAAAGAACAGGACGTGCACTTCCCACACATTTTATTGTATTACTTCCGAAAAGGCAAGAACGCATCGCAAGCACAAAAGAAGTTATGTGCCGTATATGGAGATGAAGCCGTGAGGAAGAAAGGCGGTGTCGAAATTGGTTTGAAAGATTTCGTTCCGGTGATTTNTCAAATGGCAGGCGTTATAATAGCTGTCATTAGCCATTTAGCTGACTTCGGGCTTCACAGAAAGAAGGTTCATCAAAGTAGCAGAAAGTCGAGGGGTGGGGACCAGAAGAGCGATTCACAGATGTAAAAGAGGCAGACAGACACAAAGGTAGAGAAAAAGGTAAGATGAGAACTTTGGTAGGGGTTGAATATGACAAATAGTCGGGCCGTGGTAGTTTGAAGTGAGAAGTCAACTGCTGGTTAATAGACTTTTTAGCCGTTAGAGTATACGTTGCCCAGGGTGCACCACGTGGAGGTAAGTCAATCACACACCCGCTCACTTCAAATGTACTTAGTAGGATCACGGGCCGATTAATGAATGTTGGTTAATCATCTCGTGCCGCAGCCTGTTGTTATCGTGACTTGAAAGAAACGAGACTTCAAATGTGCCAACAAGGGCAATATTTTGTCAGCCGTAATGTTGACTTAAAGTGTTCGACTTGCTATCTTTCTGAATAAACTGTTTGATCTTCAACGAAGAGTGTCAAATCTCAGAAGGAAATTCTCAACTTTCTGTGTGTGAATTTTAGATTGATGATCTGCCTCATATTGATGCAGTTTTAATTTCACACAACCACTACGACCACCTCGATGTGAACTCGGTGCAAAACCTCGACAAACGATTTCCCAATCTCTATTGGTTTGTGCCCAGTGGTATTCGAGCTTTCATTCTTGCTACCGTGAGTCACGCCAATAGAGATCGGGTTCAGGAGTTCATGTGGTGGGAGGAAAAACCAATCGGTGACACTGGAATCAAAGCCGTTTTCACTCCTGCTCAACACTGGTCAGCTAGGAACTTAGTATTTGACAGTTTCGCGGTAAGTTTGAAATTTACTATACAAACACAGTTGAAACATTTGAATTTAAGCTCTCAAAATTAAATTTCAGTAAATGTTTATGTTTAATTTTTCTCCTTTCTTCAATTTATCGTTGAGAGCATTCGCATATTCATATAAATATCTCATGGAATACAGGATTATAGAAAGTTCCTCTTTATTTCCAAAGACATATTGTTTAGAACAAGAAAATTTTTATTAGAAGCAAGCGAACCAATCAACAAGGAAACGCATTGAATTTGATTGGTGAAGAAATCCATCAGTTGACTTTTAACCTTGAACAATTTCTAAGATTGCCTGCCTCCCATCAATGCTGCTGAGTCAGCTGCCATTGGCTGGAAACGTGGTAAGTAAGGAAGAATTAGTTCTGTGTAAGAGCAGGAGAGCTATAAAAGTGAAGCAAAAAACACTAGATAGAGGGAGGGCGCAAGAATGCGAACTGGGTATCATCAAGGGATGATTCAACTTGGAGATGGGGTTTTGGGATATCGTTAGCCCTAACTTTGCATTGATTCACTCTGCGCCCATGTTGATCTGCGTGATGACATCCACGAACGGAATATTCGCAGATTAGGTCGTGTATTTTGTTTCGTCTATTCGACAAAGACCACCGTAATCTCTTCTCCCTTTAGGAGCTCATTTCATTTCGACGCAATTTGTCCGCCAATAAAAGCGCTCTGGTCTCTAAAATAACACTTTGGCAATTTTTCCATTTTCAAAATTTGACATTCCCCCCCCCCCCCTAATGTCAATTATAATCCTTTAGCCAAGAGTGAGGATAGTAATGGATGTTATCGTTACCACAAACAACTAAGGTTATATCTCGCAGCCTTCTATTAATTAGCCCTCATGACCCCTGACCTCTTGAGAAGTTTGCACTGCCCGCAGTTGTCAAGTCATAAACTTGTCACTTCATGTGTTGCGCGCCCGCCGACTTGCACCTCCAACCTAACCGCTCAATCGTCCATCAACGAACGAGGAATTCGAAATTGTCCAGCTGCTCACCACAATATGGAGTGTTCCAGTTGGGTGTCCACTCTAGATACCCCTGTC
>UZAE01012367.1:0-44481 GCA_900617975.1 Rodentolepis nana
TGGCAGGCGTTTTGATAGATATCATTAGACATTTAGCTGACTTCGGGTTTCACAGAGGGAAAGTTCATCAAAGTAGCAGAAAGTCGAGGGGTGGGGAACAGAAGAGCGATTCACAGATGTAAAAGAGGCAGACAGACACAAAGGTAGAGAAAAAGGTAAGGTGAGTACTGTGTATGGGGTCGAATATGACAACCAGGGGGGTCGTGGTAATTTGAAGTGAGAAGTCAACTGCCGGTTAATAGACTTTTTTGCCGTATGAGTATACGTTGCCCAGGGTGCACCACGAGGAGGTAAGTCTATCGCACACCCCAATATGAAAAAAATAAATTGTGAAAATTTTGTATAAAAAATCATTCATGACCCTTTGATACTTCAGTATGTGAGCCGCTTACCCAACCTGCATCCAACTCTGCAAACCGAAGATCAAAATAAGCCCAAGTAGTAATTAATCATCTCCAAATTCCAAGACAACCCTTTATGATTCACTTTTTGAGTAGACAAACTACAGATGTTGCGCTGACTGTTAAGCTCGAAACCTGAGGTAGCTAAGTTTCGATATGGGAATAGAAAAGAATGTAAACCTTGCACCAAATGCGGGAAAGATCCAATTGTATAAACTTTCAATTCCTCATTTCTCCTAATTTTTGCCACAAATTCATTCACACTTTTGGAATAGAGAAGTTAATCTAAGCATCTAACCTAAACCAGACCTTTCATTTGAATGTCCTTATAATCAATATACAAAACAAATCAGACAAGCAGAAACCACAATTATCGACAAAAGCATGCAACTATTCACAGTTGAAATATAAAATATAACCGATCATTACAAATACTCAGCCTGGTCAATGCTAAGTGCGCACGTAAGACATTTAAGCCAAAATCTTCACATAACCATTCAACAACTTGAATGCACAATGACCTTGAAGGAGACGAATTTTATCAACGTGCTGCAGTAGGGAATTCCTTATATGCATGTTAAACAAATGAAGCTTTACCGTAAAAAAAGTGGCCAACATAGTTTATGCTTAAATCGCACTAACATCTTCCGCGAAATTAACCAAGAGAGGAAGGAAACGTCCGTGGTGATGATCGACAACAGGGGAAGAGACTTTCAGGACCAAAGACAATAATAAAGAACACAACCGAGTTGGTTGGAATATTCAACTTACACGATCTCCAATTTGATTTTCGGCTTCAATAGAACAGGCTTGATTAAAGTAAAAATAGCCAAAGGCGCATTGGTTCTAGAATAATCCAGTGAAGAAAACCCCACCACTCACAAACATTTTGAATACAACGAGTATTAGAACGAGATCTAGATCTCTCTGATTCTTTCCACTTGGCCCACATAAAAAGATATCAGTCTTAACCTTAGAAGTCAAAAGCAAGCACATCTACACTAATATCGTTCTTAGACAGAGTTAAAGCGATTTGAAGAGCTTAACTGCTAGAGAACGTGGAATATTCACGGCGCATTACCTGTATTAAGAACCACTTGCTGTAATGCAAAAGATGTACAATAATAAATCATTATTCACTTTCAGGATATAGGTACAAAATATCTGAGAATTGGCATAGAAAACTCTGTTCTCATTTCTGTAATCGAAATTCAGGTAAAATTTTATGCGTATCTGTCTAACAATAAAATTCAATTCAATTCACCTACTTATGGTTCAAAATGGTGGGGAAGCCAACAGAAACACCCTTTAAATAATATCAATGAAGAGTGTAATTAGAAAGTACAATGGGAAATTAACCTAGAACTTTCCCACCTTTTCACGCAAACATGTAAATGAGAACAGAGTTCATTTCACATCCAAATAATCGAAGCAGATGAACTAATTGCATGGGATTAATGCAAATTCCACCCCCTTCTCCTCCTCCTCTAAGGCTATCAGAATAGAGACTATTTGAGTAAAACAGCCGACAACCTTTGGACCCATCCACCTTAGTGGATCTAATTCTTGAAATAAAGTAGACAAACTGCCATCACCACAACCGATCATTGCATTAACTTTGCACGAGTGATTCATTTGAAAAAAAAGACAATTGCTTTATTGCAAGTCAGCAAAACATGAATGTTTAGGGTAACCATATTTGCTAAGAATAGATAACACAACTTGAAAACAAACGATTGCATAAAAATTGAAGATGAATAGAAAACGGTCAAAATCGAAGGACACAAAACGAAAATAATAATTTCTTATTCTCAATGTTTTGCCTCATCGTGGGTGTATAAGAGTCGAAGATACTCGACTGGATTACTCTCATTTATAGGGGCACAGTTGAGAGCATCTCCGCATATAACGTCCAGTAAACAATTTCCTTCAATAATTTCTGGCGAAATAGAGAGAGAGAGAGGGACTAATTACAAAGAATTTTAGGCAAAACAAGTAATTAGTAATCTTAAAATTGAGCTGAGCGCAAAAGTGAATTCAGGTACAGAGATTTTGAATACATTAAAAACCTAAAAAAGAGGGAATCAATCCGGCAACGTTTAAATTACAATGTACTTTAGGTTAGATGAGTGTAAGTGTGGTGATTTAAAGGACAAAGATGCAAGTAGATCAAGTCTCCCATAATTGTCCTTAGGAGAAAGACCAATTTGCGACTCTTGATGAGAGCCAAAATTAATGAACTTTTAATTGGTTCAGGGAAGCATGATGCATGTAATATTGAAGCGAACGACTACAATAACGTATTACATAATGAAATAATAGAAAGAATAAAAACCACTCGGGTTATTTCAGTCATTCTAGCATCGAAAAGAGATGAGAATCAAGTGAAGAGTGAAGAATTTGTTCCAATCATTAGAAAATTCCTACGTATGCAAATACAAACACACTCAGTAATGATCCAGAAAATCGATCAAAACCCTAAAATTCAAATGTACCATCGAAACAAAGACGTATTAATTTTAGTATTTATGGAATAATTAATGGGAAAGTTAGCTTAAAGCGGCCGGGGTAACTAAACAAGTCAACAGTTTGTTACATCTTTATTGTAAATAGGTTGTAAGTAAAGCCAGGTAATAACGCGCGACCGTCAATCCAAAACAATATTTGTAAGGGGAAAGAGAACAATTTGAGTTATGTTATGAATAATTTTCAGAAATCATTCCAAAATCAAATAATTCAAACCAAGTGACTATTAAAACATAAATATGTCAAGAAGAATATACTCACGAAAGGTGCTGGTGAGCCTTTATTGATGGCCTTGATTGTTTCCGTAAGATTTATTGCAAGAGGATACATCTCGTAGCCTTCTTTGCCATCGATTTTACTTCCTTCCAACTGGTACCAGCGCAGTAATTCTTTACCCTCATCAGCAAACTCTTCTTTACGGTCATCCGACTTTGTGCCGCTCATATTCCTTAATTTTAAAAGTCGCTCCTTTATTAAAGTGAGTTTTGGGGGCTTTGTTGAATCGACTTGGACACAAAGCGTCAAATCATAGGTTGAGTCTGAACAGATTAGATCTTTAGGACCGTTAGGGGGAGGCCATATATACATCTGAGGTCCTTTACCACATCTACAAGACGTATTAGTTCCATCTACATCTGGAATACGGTAGTTGTGTATAGGAGCAACTCTACCACTAAAGAAGCCAGATATGGGTTTAAAATGATACCAAAAGGCGGTGACAATACATGCATAAATGAGGGTGTAGAGGGAAATGCACTGGCGACGGTTGAACCTTGTTCGTTGGACTAAAATCTTCATTTGACTAACCCAAAGTCCGCCAAGGGCGTTTATTAAGCCCTTACTGAAACGCAAATTAGATATAAGCGTGGGCGGTATACTTGTAAGAACCAATCAAAATAATGTTCAATTCTGATTCGTTGTACGTTATAGAGGTCGGCACTTTATTCGCTTCAACGGTTAACCAATAGAAACCGTGAATTGTTAGCCTCAGTTCTCGCTTTCAAAATTGAACCTCGTTTAGAAGCAGCATCTGTGGTGGTGGGGAAAGCCTTACGTTGAACGCAATAACACACTATTCTTATTGCATTAGCTATTAACGGAAACATATACAGAAAACAATTTTATCTATTTAGGTCCTTAATACAGGTGATCTTATTGTTTTGAATCTGGTTCCACGATGTGGGCAAACATAGAAGTAAGTTGAATTTAAGTTGTTTAAGAAAAATCAAGCTGTGTTATTTCGTTTGTTATCTACATAGAACATCAAGACAGTGAGCGACTTCTCAAAGTAACTGAATTCACAACAGTTTAACTAGGAAATCTGTTCTAATGAAAAGGATTAAATAAACTCGCTAAGTTGGTGAAAAGATATTTAATATCAATTAGATAAAGATGAAGCCAGTAAGTATAAGGGGATAAAAAGAATACAGGATGTAGGTAAGATGAAACAGAGGAAAATGGGATCGAAACTATCGACCAATGATCAGACCGGTGCCTCAAGTAAGGCTCCTCATTGGTTACCACTTTGCGTGCAGGTGGGTGCTTCAATTTGTTCCAGTAAGGTCGCGAGTCTACTTCTACCCAGCATGATGCCCATAGTAGAGTAAATAGATATTTAAAGGGGGGAGATGGATAGGAGATGGATAAATTCCATAAAATATTTATTTATTTATATCAAATGGCAGGCATTTTGATAGTTATCATAAGCCCTTTAGTTGACTTCAGGCTTCAGAGAGAAGAAGGAACATCAAAGTGAAAAAAAGTCGAGAGGGGGAGGGGAACAGAAGAGTATTTCAAAGATGTTAAAGAGAGAGACACAAAGGTAGAGTGAAAAAGATGAGGTGAGTACTGTGGAAGTAGTCGAATATGACATACAGTGAGGTGATGGTGTTTTGAAGTCGGAAGTCAGCTGCCGAATAATAGACTTTTTTGCCGTATGAGTATACGTTGCCCAGGGTGCACCACGTGGAGGTAAGTCTATCGCACACCCCTTGTCAAATAAGTTAATAATTGACAAACTGCTGAACATGTTACCTTCGTCAATCACTCCGAATTCCGATAATGGTGAAATCGCTATTCTCTCCCTCCTTTCTTACATTCTTCCCACAGCAATTGCCAGTCGATTTGTACACTGTTAAGGTGGAACAAGTCCTACTCATGCGTATATGATTGCCAATTTATTCGGAAATCCACAACGTTTTCATTAATTTCAGCGTCGTAGAATGAATTACTAAGTGGATCTAGAGAGCATAAGTCTATACGAAACGTTGCTAGACAAAACTGAAGTAAACGTCTGCACACAGAGTTCACCTGATATGAGATAGGTGACCTAATTTCCTTTTTACATTAATTCATTCCTCTTCAAACATCAAGCAAACAAAATTAATCGCACAAATATTCCGTATGAGGACTGGAAGAATGCAAAATTGATAACAGATTATCTCCAAACTTTATTCCAAATGGTATATAATAAGGTAAGAAAAGAAAGAAGCGAAAAGGGAGTGCAGGTGTGACAATCTGACAGGTGAATTTACTTTAGTAGACGATGGAAGAAAGGCTAAATCACATCACACCCACACTACTGAATAATAACGAGTAATATGTGTACTACTGAATTGAGATGCGGAAGTATCAGACTATCGGAGTCAGGTAGATCAAACATTTGGCACAGATGAGTATCTTCCTCTTCATTTTACTTTTCATATGCAACTTTCGCAATAGAACAGCAACAACCATGATACAATTTTCTGATTCACTTAATTACGACTCATGAATGAAAGACGGGAATTTTGGGTTGGTAATTACAAGCGGTGAAAATTTGTTTCAAAATTGTTACGAAACGACAACTACTAAGAAGAAGGAAGCTCCAATCTGAAAAGGGATTAGATTTCCAGCTAACATATTTTTGGAAAATTCTCGAAAACCACACTCACACAGTCGCTTGTCCATCTCTCGAACCAGGTCATCTCGTCCTCTCTCCCCATCTCCTTCATCCAATGTCGAACCACTACTCTCTCTCGACCGTTCCATGGGTGAGAGAGAAAGTGCCGGTTGGAAGAAATCTATTTCCATAGGTTCTGAGTTCTCGGAGTCACTACTGGAAGGCGGCTGACTATCTTCATCACATTCCATTAGAACCTCTAGGTGGGCTTCTTCAAACACGTTCAAGAGGGATTCCCTCGATCTGGAAAAGAAGTTCTTCTCCAATTCCACCAGCCTTTCCTGCTGCTTCTCTTCATGTAGATTGTCCGAATCCTGCAAAGTGATGGGAGAGGTGTGTCGAATGGGAGATGAGTTAGAGTTGTCATCGTCGTCGTCGTCTTTGAAGGTATTTATTTATTTATATCATATGTCAGGCGTCTCGATGGTTATCATTAGCCTTTTAGTTGACTTCAGGCTTCACAGAGTGTAAGGAACATCAATGTGAAAACAGTTGAGATGGGGGGCACAGAAGAGTGTTTCAAAGACGAAGGTAGAAATGGTAGTAAAAAGGTGAGGTGAGTACTGTGAAAGTAGTCGAATATGACATACAGTGGGGTCATGGTAATTTGAAGTCAGAAGTCAACTGCCAGTTTATAGACTTTTTTGCCCTATGAGTACACGTTGCCCAGGGTGCACTACGTGGAGGTAAGTCTATCGCGCAACCCCTCGCCTTTGAAGGTTCCCTCCACAAATTCAAGTGGAAAGCCAGCTGAAGCATCACCTACTTCCACGCCATCTGGAGCTCGAATGACTGTATTGGCGATCTGGTTGAAGAGAGGAGCACCACGCTGAAATGAATAGTAACAAAACGGTTTAAAAGGCAGATATAAGTTAACTCTAATTGCTCAGAAATAAAAGTTTGTTTAAATTTAATTAAACCAAAACAACAACCAAATTTTAAAACGCAGTTGTCGCATTTCCGAACATAAATGAGGATAAAAGCGTTGCTTTTTCACTTCTAAGACAACATATTCCTTCACTCATAGGCCTCCTTCTTTTCCACAGTGTTTCATAAATTTTGGACCAGTTCGGGTTAATTAAAAGGCACTTACTTACTTACTGTATCTTCAGGTAGGACTAGGGTAGCAACGAGACCCTGGAACATGCTCTCCACCCTGTCTTCCACACATTTCACTAAGGGATCGAAATCTTTCTCGTCCCGACCGAAGACCTCGCTGAAGGTTCGAACCAGGGGTTCATTCTTGTACTTTTCATTCGCCTACAAGAATAAAGAAGTCAAATAAAGTTCATTTAAAGCTCAGATCTGAAACCCATCAATAATCGGTACCTCCGTAGTTGCTTCGATCGAAGGTGTGGAATCAGCGAGAATAAATCGAGAAGGATTGGGGGCCGAAACAACTAAATCTGCAAACGCAATTAACTCATTTATTAATTGAAATGTCCCAAAATCTTAAATTTCTTAAATCAAATTTTCTCAAAAATATCCGAAGAGTCGAGTAATTAACGTGTCATTTTTCCCACATTTTAGTATCCCGATAACACTGTAGAAAATGGGGGGAGGGAGAGGGCGTAATGTGAGGGTAAAGCGCTGTTATGCGGGAACAAAGAAATGTCATGCGGGCAGAGACAGACTCGTTGGTGCGGCCGTACTACTTACTGAATAAGGAGCCCAGACATTAAAATCAATAATGCTCATTTTAATTACTAGGCCCCCTCTGTCTGTCAAAACACCGCCAAAAATAGGGTACTTCATGCTCGAACTTGGTGGTCTTGTCATAAAATGACATTGAGCCAATGCCTACTAGGTGAGTCAATCCGTTACAGTGGCAAACTCTTCATTAATTGTTCTCATCAAAAGTACAAAGCCCATAATATAACCAAGATGCCCTGATAAATTGCCCTAACTTTTATAAATGCGACACTTATGGGCTATTAGATATTCTATTTCCAGGGGTGTGCAATAGATTTACCTCCACGTGATGCACCCTGGGCAACGTATACTCATACGGCAAAAAACCCATCAAATCGGCCGTTGACTTTTGACTTCAAGCTGCCATCACCCCACTACATGTCATATTCACCCACTTCACAGTACTCATCTTGCTCTTTTCTCCGCCATTATGTCTGCCTCTTTTACATCTGTGAATCACTCTTTTGTTCCCCACTCCTCGGCTTTCTGTTACTTTGATAGTGCTTCTCCTCCGTGAAGCCAGAGGCCAAATNGATGCCCATAGTAGAGTAAATAGATATTTAAAGGGGGGAGATGGATAGGAGATGGATAAATTCCATAAAATATTTATTTATTTATATCAAATGGCAGGCATTTTGATAGTTATCATAAGCCCTTTAGTTGACTTCAGGCTTCAGAGAGAAGAAGGAACATCAAAGTGAAAAAAAGTCGAGAGGGGGAGGGGAACAGAAGAGTATTTCAAAGATGTTAAAGAGAGAGACACAAAGGTAGAGTGAAAAAGATGAGGTGAGTACTGTGGAAGTAGTCGAATATGACATACAGTGAGGTGATGGTGTTTTGAAGTCGGAAGTCAGCTGCCGAATAATAGACTTTTTTGCCGTATGAGTATACGTTGACCAGGGTGCACCACGTGGAGGTAAGTCTATCACACACCCCAATTCCATAAAATAAGGTTCAGGAAATGATAGTCTAATACACTCTCTTAGCGAGAAGGGGAGAAGGGGTTAGTGACTATCGATACAGATCTATGCCAGGTACAGTTTTTACTTCTGACTAATAGGAAGGATGACAAAATATGTACTTTACACCATAGGAATTCTACCATTTCGAATATCCTCCGAAGTTAATAACAATAATAATCCTAATAATAATGCTTCATCCATTTGAAAGGCAAAGAAAAATTCTTTTCAAGTCATTTTTTGCGCTGCTTTAATTATCTTAAATTAAGAAATTGAGAGTTACAAGTGGTCTCCACCGAACTCGGAGTTCAAAGAGACCGCATTTAGGCTTAAATGAGAAATCTTGTGGGCGAATGTGGGCGTGTGTAGGAGGCTCCACAATTTTCACTTTAATCATATATTTTTTCTCTTCATTTTGTTAATGTACCTAAACTAAAGTTGTGAAATATTCAAGTGCCATAGCGTAATGCTTTTAATCCAGTTTTTTGAATTTGTACACAGGGTAGGAGAATTAGAAACATCATTTTAGTGCCAAGATAGCCTTGTAGTTATGAGTGGCCGAAATAAAGCTCCCAATATTTATGTTCTTAATTGTTCAAGAATAGGCCTAGTTATTGGAGCAATAAACCATTTGTTGAAGTGCATAAAATTATCTTTGAGCAATTACAGAGGTACTTACCCCCAAACGCATGCAGACTGTCAAGAGTTACCTTACCGAAATCAGAAAGGAGCAGAGTGACAGGTGACCAACTTCAACTAACCTCACGCAACCGAGTACACCAAGGCCGATGTTAACAACGCGCAAATGCAGCAACATCGACACTGCCATGTGCTTCATTGCCAATATAGTCATATGTATATTGTGTCAATCCCGCTTCACTGAATAAGATAGACTTACCTCCACGTGGTGCACCCTCGGCAATGTAAACTCATACGGCATAAAATCTATTAACCGACAGTTTACTTTTGACTTCAAACTGCCATGACCCCACTGTATGCCATACTCGATCCCTTCAACAGCAATCATCTTACCTTTTCTCTGCCTCTGTGTCTCACTCTTTTACATCTGCGAATCATTATTCTGTCCCCTCTCTCTTACTTTTGCAACTTTAATGTTCCTCCTCCTCTATGCGAAGCCCGAAGTCGGCTAAAAGGCTAATGATAACTCCCAAAATGCCTGCCACTTGAAATAAATAAATTAACCTTACCGAATTCAAGGTCACAGGTTCTGCTAGGGGTCATAATTGGCTGCTAATGCTTGGATGCATTATATATCAATTAAAACCCATTTTGAATTCTCTTTTCAAATTTCTTGTCATTAAAGCATTTTTAGTATAATTATTTGATTTAAAATAAAGACTTTATTCAAGATCTATGTTCATTGGCACTGAACTCCAGTACCTTTAAGCAAAATATGTACTTGATCAAAATTAATACCATGTCCATTGAATCTTCAGGTAGTAAGCAACTGCATTGAAGGCAAAAAGCTTCAATTATGAAATGGAAAATTATAATAAAAGTGAAGTCATTCAAGGGTTGTAGTACAAAGCTAACCAATTGCCAAATTCGAAAAATCATTGATGGAAAAATAGTCTGTGTAGATATGATCGCTTCCAATTCAGAAGATTAGACACTTAATTCAGACGCGCTACACGGCAAAGTGAAATAACTTTTCATGCAATCAGGCGCTGAGCACCCAATTATTACCGAGACATCACATAAAGCTTCTGAAATAACTTGGGAACAATCGAGTTGGTTTGTAGCAGGCAGGTTATGACAATTAAAACCATTGTTAAAGGTATCCTCTCCAATTCTACCTACAATGTTTTATGCGTTAGTAATTTAATTCGTTCTGTCAACAATGAACAAAATCTGCATTTTTCGAATTCACTGAACTGTGTTCAACCGACACAATTAGAGAACATAGATTAGCACTTCGTGCTGATAGTTGCCCACTAACACCCAGGGCGTTTGTTAATCATGGAGCTTCAGGGCCCAGTTCAAACTCAATTATTTCAAATTAAAATTTTATTTCCAAAAAATAAAGAGGAGTTAATCGTATATCCAAGTATAGCGAAAAATTCAGCTTTGTTTTCCTCTTTCAATAGCATGGTACACCTTTTCCATACACCATCATGTCCAAATTTATGCGATCCTTTGATCAAGTGGGTTAACCTTGAAATGAATAAGCAAATACGACAAAAAACAAGATGGCTGTCTTTATATTTCACATTTATCCGAAACAATTAATGCAAAGTAAATAGGCCATTTACTAAATTAAGTGACCAATTATTGTTGACCAACACATTTGGCATTTAACATTTTAATTAAGATTAGTGACTTATTTCATTGTTGGATTCAGAACAAAAAATAACTGATTTAAAATGAATCTTGAATGAACAGGCACAGTTAAGTTTAAGGGCTAATTCCATCCGCCCCCCCCNACTCGTTGGTGCGGCCGTACTACTTACTGAATAAGGAGCCCAGACATTAAAATCAATAATGCTCATTTTAATTACTAGGCCCCCTCTGTCTGTCAAAACACCGCCAAAAATAGGGTACTTCATGCTCGAACTTGGTGGTCTTGTCATAAAATGACATTGAGCCAATGCCTACTAGGTGAGTCAATCCGTTACAGTGGCAAACTCTTCATTAATTGTTCTCATCAAAAGTACAAAGCCCATAATATAACCAAGATGCCCTGATAAATTGCCCTAACTTTTATAAATGCGACACTTATGGGCTATTAGATATTCTATTTCCAGGGGTGTGCAATAGATTTACCTCCACGTGATGCACCCTGGGCAACGTATACTCATACGGCAAAAAACCCATCAAATCGGCCGTTGACTTTTGACTTCAAGCTGCCATCACCCCACTACATGTCATATTCACCCACTTCACAGTACTCATCTTGCTCTTTTCTCCGCCATTATGTCTGCCTCTTTTACATCTGTGAATCACTCTTTTGTTCCCCACTCCTCGGCTTTCTGTTACTTTGATAGTGCTTCTCCTCCGTGAAGCCAGAGGCCAAATGATAACTATCAAAGCGCCTGCCATTTCCAATCGTATTTGAAGCTTCAACTAATATCAATTATTAACAGCAAACACCAACTAATATGCGCCAAAATGATATTGGACGGATATTCAGGTTATACAGTCCACAACCCCCCCCCCCCTCCCAATATACCCACTGAAATGACAGAGGGTAGATTTAGCTCTGTCCAACAGCTTCCATGTTTACCATAAGAGTCCCCCTCCCTCCCTCCCTCCCTCCAGAAGCTTTCAACTATCTCCACAAGTGCAACCAGTTTATACCCGAGGAAGAAAAGAAGGGAACGACTAAATCTGACTTTCGTATAATGTGTAACACACACGTATAAAGATAAAGAAGGGCGTATTTCTGGCTATGCTTACGGTATAAAATGACACAAAATGTGAGAATAAGTAGGTCACAAAGGACGTCAGTTAAAAAGGTGGGGGTGGGGGAAGGTTGGAAGTAGAGCAAAAGCTGGCTAAAATAGCAAAAATCGAGAGAGATAGGGGGAGGGGTTTAGTTAAGCCTGAGGACCAACTCCCCAGCATATGCACTAAGACCCATCTCATTCGTCAGCTCTTCAAGCAAGCGACGCATCTCTTCTTGAAAAAAGTAAGATTGCCTCCTCCAAACCTTAGGTCGACTCCTCCTGTATCGTCTCCGTCTAACCTCAGGTGAAGTTTCCCTTCTTCGACCACAAAAATCAAACGCATTACTTGGACCGAGCCCAGCACTTTCCTCTGTGTTCCCTTCACGCTTTCTTCGCTTGTTTCGCTGACTTCTCTGAGAAGAATGGCCCGTTGATTGTGCCCATGATATCATGTCATCAAATTCAGGGTCTTCGTATTTTTCTTCCTCCTCCTCCTCCTCCTCAACATAAAGCATCGAATCACTATCTCCATAGGATGCTCTATCACTTTCGAAGGAGGATTCTGAAGCAGAATGAGAGGTATCTTCCGCCCTATCCCTTTCCGGATTGTCCAATCTAAGTAATTGAGTGCGAAGGTGCTGTCGACATCGAGCATGAAAGCACAAATAGTAATTAGAAGACCTTATAGCATTCAATTCTACAACAAAAGTAGGCACTGCCTAACACTCATCTTAGGCAAACACGTAGAGCAAGAGTGCACCTAGTCTATCCACCACCACAGTAGAAGATAAAAGGCAGATTTGGAAATAGATTTGAGATACAAGGAAGTCATACCCCCCCCCCCTCTGATTCGCAGTTAGTAATGAAGCTCCATTGCAAAAAAAAGAAGTTGGAAGACAAGGACAAACAAGTAGGTAAATAACTGCAGCAATTATGACGAGGAGGACCAACCCTAAAAGGGGCCCGTTTACACCACTACCATCACCACCACCTACGTTTCTCTAATCAAAAAGAGTGAACAATCGCATCCCTTTCCTTTTAATGGGATAAGAGCACAAAACTTGGACAGCGTCGACTTTTGCAGCAAACACCCACAAAACACATACTTCACCATTCGACCACGACCACTGTTGAGGAGAAAAATACAGTTGTGGCCATCCATACCCCCTAAATGTTCACCAATTACCTCGACGGATATGTAGATTGACAATCCCAAGAAAGTGTTGTTCACATATTAGGTAAGTGGACCTTGGTAGAAAATGAGTAAGACACAGCAAAAACGGGCAGCCTGACCCTTAACCCAAATCTAAATCCACAAATGCAAAAGCATATTCTAAATAATGAAATGTGCCTCGTTGGAAATTGAAGTCTTCTCTCAGCTTACCGCACACAAGTTCGGAACAGCTTCAATAGTTAATGAAGAGGTAGCCCAAATTTTTACACCGAATTCTTCAACCCCATAAAAGCCCCCCCCCACACACACACACAGTGATTAGCCAATTAGATATTAGACTGACAGTCGAAAGAATTGTAATGCTGTGCTGTAGAGGGAGAGAGCACCATCTCGAACTTAACTTACCACTTCGTATTTTAGTTTCAGTAATAGTGCCTAAATTGAAACAGTACAAGTTAGATGAATATCGGCTCGAATAAGTAAAGGCCTAAGACAGAGAAACGTAGCAGCAATGGAAAGAAATACCAATGTAGAGCGGAACCTTATGAAAAAGTTACTACTGAGGTAAGTTGCAAGAAGGGTCGAGCATAGCCAGGCGGGCCGATTGGAAGGGAAGAGAAGAGGGGAGAGAAAACGAAAAAGTGGCCGTGTCACATACGTCATTTGCGTGTGTGTGCGTGACACTTCAGCAGAGGATGATCGAGTACATTGAATGACAGAGCTCAATCGTTACTCGACATGGCCACTAGCTTTGCTTATTTTCAGTTTACTTCGCAAGCTAAGGTATGTAACTAACAGAGTGTTAATAGTACTTGAGGGTACTTGCATTCAACCATCGCTTGTTGGCAAAAAAACAACCACACGTAGACAAGAAGAATTCCAGGTGCACTCTATCCTCGATACTTGAGATATTTAATCTGATCAGAGGTCAGAAAATTGAAATTGGTAATCTAAACAGACTTGCTCTGAGAGGGTGACTTCCTAATAAAAGCCAAGTTCTCACAGACAAGAAAAGAGGGTGACTCACAGGAACGTGACAGTAGAGGAAGTGACGCGAAATCATCTCAATGAATTGCAACTGTTCAAACGGCGTCAAATTCGAGGAACCCATCGTGTCAACATCTACCGTTTCCCCCCCACCCAGTGTCCCCACTTCTGGTGTGACGGCGACATCTGTTGATTGTGGTTGGGGCATTTCAGAAGGAGGGTGAGTGGGAAATGGAAGAGGGAAACGGTGGGGAGAATTTGGGCAAGTGAATGGTCGCACTCCAGCTAACTCGTCAGGATCATCAATGCCAATATCGATCTCCATGTCCATGAGAAGACTATGATTGCAGGTTGAGGACATTCCACGCGAGGAGGATGACTGCAGATGAAATGGGGATTGCAAAGAAAGGAATTACTACCCTATTACACCTATAAACAGAAACATCCTCCACACAATAAGTGCATTCCATTCATTCAATTTAACAACGAGAGTTAGATGATCAGTCACGATGAGAACACAATACAAACGACGAAATGATAGTGATTACGAATGTCCTAAATTTGCCATTCAATCGAAACATGATATATTACAGTATTACAATATAAGTACTAGCCTGAATGGTATAAATGAAACTAACGGGGTATAATTGAAATGTCACTAAGCACACGAGTGATGTCTCCAATTATCAAAAATAGTCTTCCATTGACTTTCTATTCTTCCATTATTTAGTTTAATGGAGGTCTAGGCTACTCGATTTTTTCTCGATTAGTAGCTTACAACATTTGTAGGTAACTTAGTCGAGATAAGTCTTCACCAAGGAGCTTCAAATAGATAGGGCAAGGCAATATGAGAGGAAATAGGGTTCACAAGGCTAATTATGGAAGTCTGGGGGGGGGAGAGGGCAACGACAATCGACTACCCTTTCTTCTAGCAAAGGGGGACATGAAGATTTCTCAGTGGCCCACGATTTGAGTTGAGGGCACAAGTGCCTGCATACCTATCTACATAGCCTATTCCCAATTCTACAATAGCAACTTGCTTGGTGGCTCACGTGGGAACCCATGCGCCCGCACTGTCCTTATTATCGAATGTCGCTTCCCCTTAGTGATTGTCGATCGAACGAACCAGGGCACATAAAGTAAACAATTTCACTCGAAACATATCAAAGTTCGACCATCTTTTAACAGTTCTTATACGCCTATATTGAGCAAAACGACGTGAGGAGTCATTGAGGAGGTCTAGTCCAAATGAGCAGTTTCAACAGACAGGGTATAAATAGAGGGGGGGGGGGGGGGGGGAGGGGGACTACAAGGGTGATTCTTAGAGTTAACCGAAAATTAATAATGAAACCATACGCAATAAATTCGTAAATCGTAGGGCAGACGTGAAGTCGAATATCCATCAGGAAGCAAACAAACATGGGGAGAACGAAATGAAAGCAACGAGATGAAAAGCAGAGCAGACAGTCAAACAATTCACCAAGCAGGGAATAAAATAACTACAAGAGGAAGCTGCCAGACAACTAAGGAAGAAAATAGAGCGACTTACAGCACGAGATGGGGATAAATTTGATACGTATGCAGAGGGCGTGGTGGAAGTGGATGCCTGTGGGGAGGCGTGAGTACCACGGGAAGTGGAAGGTGCGGGATTGTCAGCAGGAGGAGGAGATGGGGGTGGAGAACCAGAGAAAGTGGGTTGTGGCGGTGGTTCCTTGCGTTGGCGTGTTTTAGTAGGGCGAACGTAGCGAGGAGGAGTTGGGAGATGACCACCATTGCGTTGGATAATCACCTTACGCAACTCCTGCCTAAGGGAACGGCATGCCAGGACATCTAGACGTTCCACTTCGCGTCGCGGAACTGAAAGAAAACAAGACACACACACACTATTTGCCCAGTTCGTCACATTGAAGGCATAGTGCATGATTTGGATTTTAAGTGAAAATTGAAACAGATTCCACCACACTGTATTCTCCAAAAATTGCTAAAAATAACTCGTACCCAAGGCGACGAAGACACTTCGATTCTTCTATAAACACGCAAACATATGAACCAAACGAAATAAGTACAAAATAACTAACTTTAAATGAAAAACCGCTCAGGCAAGCAAAAAAACATGTCAAAATACCTAAATTATTCCATTTTACCCGACTTCTGAGGCGTTATAGGGTTAACTTATTCGCCGTAAGTGTAAGTCTAGACAAGTCAGATATGGAAGCACAATCGTTTTTTAAACCTTGCTAATGCCTTATTTGATGATCTTCAGAAATTATTCTATCAATAGCAAAATGGAACTATGGAAAAAAAGCTAAATATCATGTGTACAAAACTCAGACAACTGAATCGCATATTAATCTCAACCCTCAAAAGCTACACGGCATACGATTATATCGGTGTCTTTAAAAAACAATGCTTATAACTAAAAAAAGAGGCAACGAGTCGACGAGACTAACATTAGAAAATGACCGACAGGGAATTACAAAAGCTGACTTGTTTCGACAAATTCGTGTTACTTAAACTGCCCTTAATGAAATAAACAAAAAAACTACTTTGATATTTCGTGATATAATTGAAGGGACGACTCAATACCTGAATTCACTTCTGAGGACTGATTACACATCCCGTGAGTAAATGGGAAGAGAACACGAAGGCGAATATCATTAGGAAAAGAGCTAAGTGGCATGTGAAAGGAAAGTTAATAGAGGGCTGAATAAGTATTTTCAGATGTAACATGGGGAGTGATAGAAAAAAGGGGCCCAAAATAAAGTAATTTAAATAGTAAAATCAGCCGTCAGATAGTGAGAGGTTGCTGCAAAAATCAGGGCAATGATACGAGTTACCTCCAAGATTATGTAGAAGTTTAGAAGCATTGAGATGCAATTGAAAAACATAAGACGGCTTCCCGATAAGAGCAGGCTTAGATGTGAACCATTTCCAAGACGCCAACAATCGGAAATCGATAAGAAATGTACTTACATGGAAGAATGTTTGGTTCATCAGGAGAAGGTGGGGCGATAGTCTGAAAACTAACGGTGCTAAGCACTGTATCATTCAGGAAGGTCTCGGTAATACGATCGATTCTAAAAAGCTAACGAAAAAAGGGTATAAAATAAACAGTAAAACACTAGTTAAACAGTGGGTTCAATAACTAACATGATCAAACATGGGGGTAATAAGGCTACCACCAACATTTAAAAGCCGCAAAATAGCTTTAAGTTGATTGATACCGGTGAGCATGGCACCAACATAAATACGATCATAAGTAGGCCAATATTGAACGTCGCTTTCGGCAACAGCGTCATCTCGACGAATGAGAGGAGGAGGTTCGATATTTGCAGAGGAGAGAAATTGAGTAAGCTCTTCCCGGTGATAAGTCAGAATCTGTGAAATCATATCTTCAGGATCATCAAAGGCATCAGAAGTCGGAGGCATTGAATCATCAGGAGAAGGAGGGACTAAGGAAAATATATTCCCAACAGTGAACCGAGGAGGACAGAAATCGCGTTCATACAGAGAATCCGAGGTTGCCATAAAATGTGCCAGACGCTCACGAGCGAATTGAACATTGCTTGAATGCAGCTCAATTCCATGGTTTAATCCATTTGAACCTAGAATAATAAACCTCTCTAATATCTTTAAAAGGCAAATATAAAAAACAAATTGGCAGAAAGTTTACCGAGTAAAAGCCCAAACATTGTGCTAAGATAACCAGTCCCACTGCCTATATTTAGAACTGATTGACCTGGTTGTATGTTTAGATCTCGAAGAACTGTTGCATAAATACTGGGAGCAGAAAGATGTAATCTATCCGCTCGAAAAGCAGAATCACAATAAATTCGATTCCTGGG
Source organism: Rodentolepis nana (assembly GCA_900617975.1). Lineage (NCBI taxonomy): Eukaryota > Metazoa > Platyhelminthes > Cestoda > Cyclophyllidea > Hymenolepididae > Rodentolepis > Rodentolepis nana. The sequence goes on from UZAE01012367.1 coordinate 17,933, forward strand.
ACCAACAGCATAGTTACCACGATCTACTAAACGTAGAACACGTTCGATATGCGGTGGAAAATCACCTTCTCTCACAAGACTGTCAATCAAGGAGTCGTTATCGGGGAACGAAGTAACACCACCCATTGCTACATAACCTTAAGGAAATTTGTAAATGCGGCCTTTCCACTATTTCTTTAAAGTTATACAAAATTAAATAAAAATATGAGCTTGATTTTCATTCTGATATTATTTCGTTTTTAAAATTTAGAAATATTAATTTATAAACTTGTTCGATGAGAGTTATAATTTTTTCAAAATATCAAAGGCAGTTATTATCATAGTTTACAAAAACCTCAGATCAGAAAAAACTGTAGTGATGTATTTAGGCATAAAACACATTCCGTGCTAAAAACCCATGACAATAAAACTTAAGTGACTAACTCAAGCAAATCGAAGTAACAAAGATTATTATTTATATTTAAGTATTTGCTGTTCAATGCTACTTATCATTCATTTTTACTTAAAATTATGATTTCAAATGTTAAAACTGTTGACCATCTTCGAATGCTTGTTCAACGGTGAGCAAAAAATGACAACATTTTAGTATTTTCATTTTAATCCGAAAAATATTTCAATTCAATGCCTATATAGATGCTCAAGACGTCCGTCAGGTAACATACGCTCAAGTTATTTTCAAACAAGGCATGAGCTTCGGTTTCAACATTCTAATGCTTTGTGATAAAATCTAAGAAAATGAAAGTTTATTTTGATTAGCATTATGAATCATTCAATAAAATGGTCGATGTTGAAGAAATTCAAATTAAAGAATTGAAATCAAAAGTTTAAATTTGCAAAGAAAAGAAATAAAATGTCATGTCTATTTGGTTATAATTTTATAATACCCAAATTATTAGTATATTGTCTTTACTAAATTAAATTTTACTGCTTATATTTTTAAAACAAATAATTTTTTAGGCTATTACTTTTAGGTTGTTGATAAAATAGTATTTCTTGTTTTTATTTTTATTTCAAATCCTCCTCTTTTTAATATCTCAAGGTTAAATCATTATTCTGTGAAATGGAGAAGGAATATTTACTCAAAGACCTAAGACCTAATATGAAGTTTATAAATGCAAATGTTATTGTTATCGACATTGGTATGTGATTTTATGCGTCCTTATTTGTCTCTTTGTTTAGATAAAATCATACAAACCAAGGAGGGCAGCATGGTTCGTACAGTAAAAGTAGCTGATCATACCGGTTGCATAAATATGTCTGTTTGGAATATATTTGCACGGCTTATTTCTGTTGGTGATATTTTAAAAGTTTCCCGAGCGTAAGCTATCAACATATTATCCTTATAATTATCTTAGGAATACATCTGTTCGAAACGGATCGCTCACTCTTAATGTAGGGCGGAATGGGGAAGTGGTTAAGACAGGGGAATTTACCATGGTTTTCAGCGATGCTATTGATTTTAGCGCAAAAACCGATCAATGGGAGAAGACTTTTGTAAAAAATATTTCAAGTCAATAACTTTGTTTATTCTAGGAGCAGACTTCAATGAAGAAGTCGTCGACCAGTTGATTTAGATTGTTTGATTAATACATTTATTTTTTTACTGTTTCGTTTTCTTCTCAGAACCCTCCTGATATTCTTATTTAATAAATGAACGATTTTAATATTTAGACTAAATCGAAGCTATTTAAGAAGCCGAAATTACCCAAAAAACGAAAATCACACCCTCCACCTAAAGAGTTACCCGACTTGGTTGATTGCTTAACTACCGGCGATAACTCTGAGCCAGATTCTGGACTTCTATCTGATTTGACTAAACGAATGATGTATTTTGCTTATTTTTAATTGATGTTTTTAATACTGTCTTGCGTCTCGAATAATTTTGTTTCTAAAAAGAGAATCGAACCTTGATCGCGACGATGCTTTGCGAATTATCTTTCAACAAATTCAACGACCGCGTGCACAAATTCGTTTAAGCGTTATTAAGCTTGTCAAATATTTGTCATCTCAGCCGAAGCTCTCGCTGATGGTTCGGGAATCGATTTTATTGCAATTACAGGTGCTAAAATTCTCATTGACTTGTCTTATTATCTTAATTCTTTTGTATAGGATATATTTCCTTTCTGCGTTCCTTGTTCGAGTTCTGATAAACCTTTACCGCCGCCAGAGCAAGCTGCAAATGAACTTCAACGAGAAATGTTGGATTTACTCCTTTGCTGGGAGCGTGATGAAAGTATTTTGAAGAGTCTCACGTCTCAATCAAGAGGCCAGCTAACGTCTCTTCTGCGATATCTAAGATCTCCTCTTAAGCAAGGTGAGGGAAACGCTCGTTTAAAATCTGCGGCTCGTTTACTTGAGCTTTTGGAACAAGAAAATGCCCAAAGGCGACGAAATGCCTTAGCTGCTGATGCTATAATTCGTCGAAGTGTAATGGAGGCAAGAGATGCATTTCGAGGTAACTTGCTATGATTTGTCTATTTGGTATACTATATATATATATATTCTTTTTCAGAAAACCGGGATGTAATTGAAGAGAATTTGAAAGCTTTTGAAGGTGTTATGAAACTCCTTATTCCAGATATATTCGAGGTGGTTTCTGAAGAACCCTCCTCGTCTATCAGTCCAAGTGATTTTCGAGAACATGGAATGCACGATTCGGGTGAAGTGAATATTTCTCTCTCTTTAAATATTGTCAATTCTGGGGCGAATGGAGATTTTCTAATTCCGGAGGTTCGAGTAACTTTAAATGAGGACAATCGATTGCTACGGGAGACTGGTATTGGATGTTTAACTATGGCTCAAGATCAGCATCGACCTATTCTCGACAAGTTTCTAGAGGTACGTTCTAACTATATATGCCTAAAAATTTCGGGGAAAACCATTTTTAAGTATTAGCCTTCAGCCACCGGCGATTGCTTCTTCATATTCAGTACTCATACTCAACTTGAGCGTCAAAAGTTAGGTTACAATTGGCTCGGTCGTTTAATTGCACGGGAAAGTTGGTAAATAAAATCAATTAGGTAAGTGACGATAATTGTTTCACGAAGATCAGAAATGAAATCACAGAATTGATACGATTCTGCGGCTACAAAAAGAAGTTAAAATGTAAAAATGGCCATTATGTTCACGTAGATCTCGATTTCAGAATTAATAAAGCCATTTCCACAAATGGTATATGTGTTCTTATTAGTTGTATTGGCTATTAAACCAATTCTCTTCTTTGAAATCAGGTTCTTTTTCGACGGGAATGCAAGATCCTGTGATTGAATTTGGTGTTAAATGATGCTCCTCAGTTTACCCTTTCGACTCCTCTACTCTTCTCATCAATACTAGATAAATTAGGATCTTTATTAGTTCACTCCCATATATTATTAGACTGTCTGTACAAATGTGGGAGTGGTAAATATATCCGCTATCTAGATCTCACTTAAATCTAGTTTCCTTATCTTATAGTTGTCGAGAATATTTGAGTCCAACCCAGAGCTATCTTCAATCTTAGCTGATGATAGGTCTGAAGTGAAGTCCGTTCTGAACCGCCTTGATCGAGCTTTAAGTCGATTCTCAGCCATCCGTTTTATGGAAGAAGGCAAGGACGCGGACTCGTTTTCTGATGCAGATTCGAATGAAGAAGATGACTTTGTTGAAGTGCCTCCACCTCCTACTGAGAGCTTTTCTTCCACTTCTAATCCTGATTCTGGTGAAGTGATGAATGAAGAACGTGACAGACATCTTTCCAAACCCTTGCTCCTTCTGACTGACAAGTTGCCATGGGAAATGGATGGACATCCTTCATCTTCCAACTCGAAATATCTTCAACCTTCATCATCTGCTCGATATGGGAGTGCTAATACAGAGACTTCTGTTGTTTCTAAGCAAGTTATCTTTGTATTTTTTTCATTATGATTATACTTTAATAGCATACGAATAAGTATATATTTATACGTTTACTAATGTTTATTTATTTATATCAAGTGGCAGGCGTCTTGATGGTTATCATTAGCCCTTTAGTTGACTTCAGACTTCACAGAGGAGAAGGAACATCAAATTGAAAAAAATCGAGATGTGGGGGGACAGAAGAGTGTCTCAAAGATGTAAGAGACAAACACAAAGGTAGAAAAAAAGGTAAGAAGAGTACTGTGGAAGTGGTCGAATGTGACATACAGTGAGGTGGTGGTAGTTTGAAGGGAGAAGTCAACTGCCGGTTTATAGACTTTTTTGCCGTATGAGTATACGTTGCCCAGGATGCACCACGTGGAGGTAAGTCTATCGCACACCCCACGTATACTAATGCAATGTCAAGTAATCAAGTGTTTTGATTGTTTGTTGGGGGGGGGGGGGGGGGGGGGGGGGGGGNGGGGGGGTTGGGTACCATTCACCCCTTTTCGCTTTCTCGCTATTTTATACTCGTGATAATTGATCAAACATTGGCGCAACAGAGCGAAAAGCGCACTATTTAACAATTTAAAACTTTTCCCATAAGTGGTGTTAGATTAGTCAAATAAGACATCAGAGTTACCAACAAAAAATTGCGCGCTTTGCGCAACAAGTGATGAAATTCTTAAATTTTACATAAAATGCTAATTAGTGTACTTTTCACTATCACTTGCGACTCTTCCATTGTTCTAGTAGTTTTACGATCCCCGTTTTGAAAGTGCTTCTTACAGGGGTTTTCGACATCGGTCGCATCTCAAAATGGTTATTTTCTCCATGTGGGTGTGCGATAGACTTACCTCCACGTGGTGCATCCTGGGCAACGTATCCTCATACGGCAAAAAAGTCTATTAACCGGCAGCTGACTTCTCGCTTCAAACTACCATCACCCCACTGTATGTCTTATTCGATCACTTCCACCATACTTATCCTACCTTTTCTCTGCCTTTGTGTCTGTCTGTCTCTTTAACATCTTTAAATCATTCTTCTGTCCTCTCAACTTTTTCTCATTTTGATGTTCCTCTCCTTCTCTCTGTGAAGCCCGAAGTCAGCTAAAGGGCAAATGATAAGTGCCATAAAGCCCGCTGTTTGAAATAAATAAATGAATTTTCTCCATACACCTGGAAAGAGGATTTAGAAAATTGGACGAAGTCTGGGGAATTGTTAATAAAAAAACGTCGGCCGTAATTGTTGGACCCAATTTTTACAATCGACCATGTATGTACGAGTCTCTGTGACACTTTTTCGATAATTAACCAAGGGTCTGATTCGACCCAGGGCTTTGATTACGTAATAGTAATTTAGATTCAGTAGGCTGTCCTGGTTTACGTGCATAATTCAAATGCCCTTGAATTTTTTTACACTTTGATGTTCCTTCCCCTCTGTGAAGACTGAAGTCAACAATCAAAACGCCTGCTATTTGATATAATAATAATAATGTTTTGCAAACACCTAAACTTGGTCTAACATAACATTGCTTACCACTGTACCTTCTGTTTACAAAAAGAAGTCGCTTGCTGAGCTCTTCAAAATTGTCTTGCTTCATCTCTGTTTGTTTGCAGCCGATATGCAATGAAGAGACGACGTGAACCCCCTGAGGAAAGCATAATCCTTCCCCCCGAAGATCCCAAGGCCTTAATATGGAAAGCGAATGAATCTCTCCACAGATTCTGGAAGCCATTCGATACGTCTGAATTTGAGGTTCCTCAGCTTGAACTTGAAGAGGACGCTATTTCTTTTCTTCCCTCGACGTCTAAATCCGACCCGAGGAGGGCATTTGAAGGTGCTAAAATACCTGGTAATGTAACCCTTAAAAGAATGGCGATTACGTTGTATTTGGCTTGGATGGTGATCGAAAGGGGTTTTTCCCCTTGACGAATGCTTTCAGTAGTTAAAGCTTGATTGACTCTAATTTGACTACCAAGTGGTGGGAATGGTTGCACGTATTATCTTGTTCTTTAGGAGTACCATCACCAATAACTGTTGATATATGTTTTGAATAGGCGAATTGCAGAACCCAAGAGTAAAATGCTCATTTGCCAATATTTGGGTCGTAGTGTAGATCTCGTTCAATCTCTATTTGCCACGCAATGTACATTCAGCTTACAAGCTCAAGGTGTACTCCAAACTGCAGTAAATTATAAAAAAAGACGACAAAGTTTAGAATCCTGTGCTCATCAGCCCGAGTAAACAATTTCGTAATAAAACGTTATTCATAGTAATAAAAGGTAAGGAAACGACTTTTTTCCAGAAAAGTAATTGTTCACTAATTTTCCTTCGTTCGATTTCTCCATGACGCTGAGATTTCAATTTGGTAGACGGATTTGAATTGCAGTCTGTATATATGGACTATTTATGAAAAACCTTTACGTACACATCGGAGACTACCTGTGAATGTGGTGCTGACTTAAAGCTTTACTTCACTTTAGCCGAACGAGATGGTGATGAACGTCAATTCTCCGACAAGGCAACCGATGATCACCATTCGACTCCGTCCAAGAAATTCAAGTCTTCGTCAAGTTAGTGGTAGGAATTTGGTGTGTGCGTGTGCGCGCGCGTGCGTATGTGTAGTTACTATCTGGCGCTTTCCTGATTGGTTAGCTAGAAAATGTTTAGGGTCGCGCTCTAATACCTTTCTCGTATCAGCTGATTGTGATCGATACGTTTGCATACATATTCTACTTTCCTTGCAAACGTGGTAGTTAATTCTTGTAAACAACTGATGAAATAAGCTAGTAGACTTAATTTTTGCAGCTTGTGTCTTAGATAAGGTGGCAGATGCCACGCATAATCTAATTTTTTTTCGAAATTGGATTTTCGGGCTTCGATTCGTGGTTAGTTGGTATTCACCGAATTGTCTTTTTTTCTGTCTCCAGTTTCGAAATAGTGCAACAGAGGATTCCAAACCAAAAGTCGAGCAGTTTAAAAGACGCCTCCTTAATCTGTAAATGCTTCAAATATGTTCAACGAGGTGAGAACAAGCTGAAAATTGGCCTTCTCCCCTCTTCTCTTACTTGTTTCCTTTTGTACCTTTCTTATCTTATAAATGCAGGATTTCGTTTAGAACTACCGCGCGCGTGTGTGTGTATGAATTTTCCTTTTGCAATTAAAATTCACAGATGAAGATTTCATTGATAGGTAATCGGGTATGTGTACGGAAATTTCATTAGGCAATGTCTGATGCACAAGACATCAATTCCATAAAATGTGCTTCCTAGTGATTGACTTCCACTTTATGCGTTAAGCTAGGCTCCTTTTCTATTAATCTGTAAATATTCAAAGAAAACAGGATGGAGAATACATGTACCTCATACATATATATATATATATATATATATATATATATTACAAAAATAAGGTCACTTGAGTAGATATGGATGTGCTGAATTGGTAAGATGCTTGATATTAACCAATTAATTGCCTCAGCGATAATTTCATTCGTGGTCTACACCAACCTCATGTGGGCGTAGAGTCCAATAGTACTTCTCAAATCCTTCCAGCTAATTTTTGTATCTTGATATTTTTCCACCTCATCGGAAATACAGTTGGGACCGCTTGACGCAAATGTCTACGTAACCTGCTTGTACAGGCCTGCGGACACGTTGGTGTCTTATATATGTGGTGTGACATTCTGTTACCTCTATTCAAAAGTACTTATTTTCTCTTTTTATAAACAACCTTGGACATGAATCCAGGCTGCTGTGTACCAACTTTCACCACAAACATGCTTCCTATTTCGTTTTCTGGCTCTCTATCCATTAGGTTTTAATGACCTCCAAATGTAAAATCCAATTCAGCCAGTACCTGAAGTAAATTCGGAACTAATATATATATATATATTGCTTAACATAAATTCGCCACACAAATAAAACAAATAAGAGGAACAGAAAAAGAATTCTCATGATGTCTACGCTGGTGGGTGGGTGGGGGGGGGGGGGGGGGGGGGGGNNAGGGCAGGCGTGAATCAGGAATTCGGGTTGTGTGTGTGTGTGGCAAGCTTATCTACAAACAAGGGGATTAAGAGTGAGAAGGAGCGGTGAAAGATCGTGAGAGGTAGGCAACAGCGAAGTGCTTAGGCAATGGAGCTTAATCAATGCGCGCGGGTAATTCAGGCACCAGAGAATCAAAAATGGCGTAGACCAGACGATAGGATGTCTCGCCAGCTCCTCTAAGAGCTTGAGCAATCTGCCGAATACGAGTTGGAGGCCCTTGTTGTTCCTGCTGAGGGGTTTCTGTAGAAGATGAAAGCTGGCCAACGTCATCACCTTCAGTAGCGGCCCCGGATGTGGTTGTCTAAATGATGAAATCCCATTTCATAGAAGGATACTAGTAATGATCCAGTCGAGATGGGGATAACAAAGTCTGACAGAAGGAGAGTAGTACCAATGGCTTAACCTTTTGAATAGTGAATACCTTGGCACCTCTGGTAGCCCAGTTTATATCCCCTTAGTTTTAGAATTCTGATGAAATGACCAACCGCTAAATTAAATCAACTGAACTCACATTGGAAAAAGGGTCAAATCAACGTATCCTGAAATTCAAGTAAAGTACGAGTTAATATTCAATCCTAATCAAATCTTCTTCCTCTTCTCATCCTTTACTGAAATATTTTGCTTCGGGCCAAAAGTTATGACAGTTATGGGGTGCCATTCACCATGAACAAGATAGAAACAGCAAATGAAGTCTTTTTACAGCTTAATATCGTTGCGTTGTTAGAAACAATACAAAAACCTTTCAGTCTTTGTGAGATAATAAAAAAGCTCAAACGCCACCGAAGTCTGTAAAAATATGAGGTGTTCTTCCCTTACAACGTCTCTCGAGCAGAAAGTGCGATGAAGCTAACGAATTCGAGAGGGAATTTCCCCCTTGTTTCAAATACAAATGCAGCTATGCCATGTATAATCATTAAATCCTCACACAAAGCACACATGACTGTCAGATGAAAGATAATTCTGGAGGATATACTCACTTAGAACCGGGGGGGGGGGCGAATTTGACTACTCAGATTAATCAAATAAGCATGCCAATTCTAATAGGGGATAATGAATGTGAAAACGGCTAGGAACCATTTTGTTCACAAGGAAGCAGAGCCGTTCAAACCAATACACAAGCCAGTCTTTCCAATCATTGATAAAAAATTAAGGAACAAAATTCGGAACGTTGAATTATAGTTTCAGCGATAAACGAGGTAATAAACATTCATAAGCACAGCGGGAAAATGCCAAAACGCGGGCGTTGAAATGCAGCAATTAAATCTGTCAGAGAAGTGGCCATTAATAGAGCATTCACGAAGTGATACATCGGATTCACGGAAGATAAACGAATTTAAATCAACCATTAATGCCTCAAGGAATGGAATAATAGACCCAAAAAGAATGAGTTGATTAATAGCCTGATCAAAAGAAGCTAAGATGATTGCAGTGATGAGGCCATAAGGTAAAGAGTCCAGAGTAAGCATAAACAGATAGTGTGAATTGAAGATGCTTATAAGCACTACCAACGCATTCATAGTAAAATGACCTCATCGAAGCAGTTAATTAAATTTGGTTAGTGAAAACCATGCTAGTAGAAAAACGACGATTCACAGCAATGAAATGACACACAGCAGTCAATTGAAAATTCCGACCTCCAACACGAAGCTTGCTCTAGCCACTACAAAGCGCGCACGAGCATCGCAAGATAGGTTAACATCTATCATAACCCCCCCCCTCCCCCCCCTCCTCCCCGAAGACTGTCGTCTGGCAAAGACAAAGGAACTTCCGGGTAAGGTGAAACATCCTGCTGTAGAGCATAAACAATGCGGTTCTTCGCAGTAAAAAAAAACATTCCCAAGATTAAAAGCCCAACATGCGGAATATTTGATGAATTGGCTTACATGCGGTCAAAATGGCACATCTAAAGTCATACAGTCATACTAGATTTGCCCAAATTTTCGCAGTTTTTGGCCAAACCAGCTAGTACAAATGGTCATATTAATTGCTATATAAATTACAATAGCATAACCCTAGCAACAAATACCACCTAATGAATTATAATTTCAAAGGACACCAAATAGGAGGTGGGGGGAGGGGGGAGGGACAAGAGTGAGAATTTTAAACATAATATTGATGAAAGAAGCCAACCAAACGCGGAAAAGAAAGACAAAAATTTAGCCATTAAAGTGAAACTCACATTACTATGGACCTCGGAATTCTGTGTGTCCGTGTTCTGCTGTGTGGGAGGAGAAACGGGAGTTGGAGCAGCGACAGGTGGATTTCGACGTCGTCGAATTGCATTTTGCCGAGCTCCATTACGCCTAAGAGACAAAAAGTGTGCGATAGAGAAGATGGCATTCTCAAAGGAAATTTCATGTTTTTGAAAGAAACAAGAAATAATTTTTTAAGTCACATTACTTTTTCAGAACAAAAACAATTTACTTCTGCGGATAAAGAATTGAACAATCCATTGTTTGTTTTGAGAAACTAAAATTCCTTATTGTTTTCAACACTGTAAAAATTGTTGTGTAGAAAATAACGTGCCCACCGCTTAATGTGATCTCCAAGAAGAGTATAAATTTGCCTTAATTTTAAGCATTACTACAAAATTACGCAAAGGCAACGAAACTTGCCGTTTAGCGCATTTTAACAGAAATGCTAATATTATGTATTAATTAACAATAAATTGCTAATTCATTTATTTTAACACATAGAACATTTTTATTCTTACCAAATAGTACGAATAGTAATTTAGAAATCTATTGAACGAATCATCATGCTCACAGGCGTTTTGAGCGGAATGGAGTGGTGGTACTTAAAACTTTCCAACACCGAAAGTCACGTTCTACCACCTCTTCAACCTCTTCAATTTCAGCACTTATATTTGGCAGAGTGGAAACATAATGCAGCCTCCCGTAGGAGAAATTCGACCGCTCGTACTTTACAAGACAGAAACATCAATTACAATGATTAGTAGGCATTCATATGGCCTTGAATACACACAGTCAATGATCCTATTTAATCTCCAGGCGAAGGGGTCAACATTTTGTCATAAGTAAGGCGTGAACAATAAAAAGATAGAAAAATGTAAAAAGCGTGTAAGTAAAACATACGAGGATATTGACAGTGCGACAAATAAAACATGATCGCACCACCACTTGTAGCTGTTTGGGCAAGAGAATAAAACCCCTAAAAAGTGAATTTCTTTAATTTCAAATTTCCAAACTGACGCCGTTATTCGATAAATCAAACAACAATTTAGCCCCAAAATCTACCAAGCTAAAATAACTGGTCAGTATATGACAGATTAGTAAACTAAGTCCATTGAGATAATAACGATTCAAAAGAAAAAATGTGGGATTCAAGGAAATGGAATTGAAACACTTTCAACAATCCTTTTGAACTGAAATATGACTTTCTGAAGTCTGCTACTCCAATGTAAGTCAGAGATGTCCATTCTTCATGAATCTTGATCTCTTTGATTAAACAGGGGAACACGGAACTAAGACATGCATTCATACATACGTCACAAAGGCACAATAGAGATATTCAAACGATGAAGAAATTTACCACTTTCTTAATATCTGAACTCATATAAAGCTTTCCACATGACAAATTTACATGATTCTATCATGATCGAGTTGTTTCGAATTATAGCAATAAATAGTCACAAGGAAAATGCAAAGATGGTCAACTGAAGGTAATGCAATTTAGAAGAAGGAAATAGATAAGTGGAGAAGTTGGAAGAATTACTTTAATCAGAAAGAGCTCATTACATGCGATAATTAATAAATGCAGTCCGCTTAGAGGCTTAAAATGACTCAGTAAAATAATAAATAATAGATATTGATTCCTTCATTGCGAAATTAAGGAATAAGAGAGGAAAGCTACTGTTTAAAATAACTATGAAATAAGATACACCATATCCATTGCCTATAGGAGATCTATCGAAAGCGGTATGCAACATTTAACAACAAAATAATGAAGGGCATTAATAAATAAAGGCATAAGATCAAAAGCAATCCTCTTCTTCGCTTTAAATTAAGACAATATGGATACTCAGTTACATTAGTTAATAATAATTAATAATTAAATAATTTGGAAATAATTAATCCAAACTGCGAGGAAAATGGGCTTACCAATGTGAAATCTACAAATTCAAAAAAGTCATTCGCAAAAAAACATTGCGACCTACGTCACAAGGTGTTCAGGGTAAAATGAACAGACAAAATAAAGGAATTCTGATTGAAACTAACCAGTAAAAGAAAAGACCAACAAAGGCGACAAGGGCGATTCGTTGCCATGAGGCGTATGTAACGCAGACGGCAATCAAAATGGAGATACGAAAGACAGCATAAGCGAGATCAAAGAGATCAACCTGCTCCTCTGCACCTTCATCATTCGCTTGTTGATGAACAGCGCCACCACCTATTCCAAGAGCTCGAGCAACTCGTTGAAATCCATTTTCTGGTACTTCAAGATCCCCATTCAGATCAATTTCAACATTAATAACATCATCCCCATTGGAAAATTCTTCCTGTTCATCTGTAAAAAATGAACAATTCAAAACTATAAATATCAAAATTTATATAACTAGAATTTCCATAATCTTACGTTGATCATTTGAAATTGTATCGTTGTTGTTTTTGTAATAATCACTTAAATACAGCAAATATTGCTGTTTTAAATGCTCCATCTGTTCAGGTGTGAGACATGAAGGCTCCTGGGCAGCCACAGCTGCTTTCGCTTGATTGGCTACAGATGGCGAAAGAACAAGATGGACTGTTCTTGATATTGACTCTTGGCCAATAATATTCCGCAGGTTTGAGTCATCTGAGAGAATACGACCAGCAAAAATAAGTTTCTGACTATCGACAGGGGGCTCGCCTGGATAAAATTTGCTGAGATGTCTTTTTAAATCGATAGCAGTCCAGTCACCATCGATATCAACAGTTTGTGAAGGTAGACGCTGGTCAGCAGAAACAACGGCTAACTGAAAATGTGTACTCGTCATTGAGTACTTCAATGGGAAAAATATCTTTAAAGTACACGTAAAACGATACACCCCGCAGAGAAACGAATCGCCCAATCAAAAACTGCCGCGAGCAATGTTATACGTTTACTAAATTTAAAGAACTTTAGATTATATATATAATTTTAAGCAGTGATAAAATACACACTATAATAATATTTTTATATTATATATTGCATTAAAACTAAAATGAATGAAATAAATAATGTTCTGGTAATCAGGAACTAATAAAATATTTTCGAGAATTACCATACTATGTTGTGGTAAATAATGATTTATTTAAAATTTTAGTTCATTATTTAATGGAAAATGAGTTCATAGGGTGATTAGGTAACTATAGTGTGACTGAAAAATTATATGGATCACAAGCTTTACTTTTCATAAATATTGTAAATAGTGTTATAATATGACAGGCATTAGAGAATTGATACTCCTTTTTTACAACCATTCGTAAAAAATAGCCCCCTCATATCCTTATCCTTTAATTTTCTTCAATTTTATGTATAAATATATATGTACTCAATATATAGGGTTAGTTTATAATCATTTTTAATGAAAGCAAGCATCGCTGTGCAAAAACGTTCTACGACATAACTCTGTTTTCTCTCTACTGTTGATGTTAAGCGGCTAAATCTGAGAGAGAGTTCCCATACTTGGAAATTTTGTTATAGAGGTTACTGAGCTGAATTCAAGGCTTACTAGTATAGCAATCCACTACGGGGTGCTTGTTGGCGCAATAGGTAAGGCGGAAGTCGGTCAAGTCAAGAGTAATGATGACAGTGTCCATCGGTGCAAATCTCATAGCATGTATGGTATGCTTACCATTTCCATAGTACTCACTTTACCATTTTTCAACTTTTTGTCTATGTCGCTTATAGTTGTGAATCACTCTTCAGTTCCCCCTCTCCTCAGCCCCAATTGACTTTTATGTGCCTCTTACATCCTCCCCATCTGTGAAACCAGAAGTCAACTAAAGGATAAATGATAACGACCATAAGGCTTGTCATTTAATATAAATAACTTAAAGTTAATTTGCGCGAACAGAACAGAGCTAGTGACTTGGGAAGATCCAAGAATCTGACCTATTTTTCAATATTGGGCTAGGTAGAGGATATAAGATCCACGATTAACTGGACAGGTGAAAAAACCAACAAACTGGAATAATCGGTATCGTGAAAATCGGAAATAATAAATTTTTCAACAATCTCAAGAGTTTTCTTACAAGATTCGCGCTTTCCCAAAGCTCCCGAATCATCTACCAACCAATAACTCCCAGACTCATTCAGGAAACTTCTGCCAATTATTCAGTTTGATTAAGTGAGAACTCATAATGAAGTTTCCCCGCGGGGAAAACTCGAATTGTACCTCTGCATAGGAGCTCGAAATTTTGATCTCTAAGAGTTCAATAATGGATTAAAAAGCCTGCCATTGACTTATTCCTCTTCAAACAATATTAATCTCAAACACATCTACTGAAGACTAGAATAAAAGAAAGTTTTTAACAGATGATCTCCAATCTTTATTCCAAATAGTACGTAATAAAGTAAGAAAAGAGCCAATATTACACAGAACAAAGTGAAAGTGATACAATAGAACTCTGACAGATGAATCGAATTTACAGATGATGAAAGGAAGGCACACTATGAATACAGCGCTGATTATAAGAGAGCCCAAAATCAGAATTTTACTTCTCCATCCTCAAAATCGAGGGGAGTCACTAAACGCTTTCGCCGACCAGAATCTTGAAGAGCATTTGATACTCTATTGGGATTAGAATCGCCAGTTTTAGAAGAACTTCTAGCGAGACGGTGAGACCGCATTGTCGGCTGGATGGGTCGTGGTAGGGATTCTCTTGTTTGCAAAGTATTCTAAAATTAAAATAGGGTAAATCACACCAAACCGACACTACTGAATGATAACGAGTAATATGCGCACTACTGAATTGAAACGCGGAAGTATCAGACTATCGGAGTCTGGAAGATCAGGAGAATTAAGCACCCCCAACGACCTCGAAGTAGGTGGTGACCATCGATCATCCGGAGGACTGAATGAGTCTGACCGAGGTCCCGTCAAGTGATGAAAGCGTTTCGACCGCCCAACAGACATTGTCGGTCTACCATCGCTCTTCGTTGGTTTAGGAATCAGTGCTAAAAGAGAACAGAAAGTACTTATTTCCCATTTTAAAGATCTACTTTCAGGATAAATGAATATTAATTATATTAATTTTAACAGGTAACAACCTTGTGCATGATTACCAATTCACATTTTTACTTGCAAATTCGACTTGAAATGATCAAACATTTGGCACAGATGAGTATCTTCCTCTTCATTTTACTTTTCATATGCAACTTTCGCAATAGAACAGCAACAACCATGATACAATTTTCTGATTCACTTAATTACGACTCATGAATGAAAGACGGGGAATTTTGGGTTGGTAATTAAAAGCGGTGAAACTTTGCTTCAAAATTGTTACGAAAAGACAACTACTAAGAGTAGAAGAGAGCTCCAATCTGAAAAGGGATTAGATTTCCAGCTAACATATTTTTGGAAAATTCTCGAAAACCACACTCACACAGTCGGTCTTCCATTTCTCGAACCAGGTCACCTCGTCCTCTCTCCCCATCTCCTTCATCCAACGTCGAACCACTACTCTCTCTCGACCGTTCCATGGGTGAGAGAGAAAGTGCCGGTTGGAAGAAATCTATTTCCATAGGTTCTGAGTTCTCGGAGTCACTACTGGAAGGCGGCTGACTATCTTCATCACATTCCATTAGAACCTCTAGGTGGGCTTCTTCAAACACGTTCAAGAGGGATTCCCTCGATCTGGAAAAGAAATTCCTTTCCAATTCCTCCAGCCTTTCCCGCTGCTTCTCTTCATGTAGATTGTCCGAATCCTGCAAAGTGATGGGAGAGGTGTGTCGAATGGGAGATAAGTTAGGGTTGGCGTCATCGTCGTCGTTGTCGTCGCCTTCTTTGAAGGTTCCCTCCACAAATTCAAGTGGAAAGCCAGCTGAAGCATCACCTACTTCCACGCCATCTGGAGCTCGAATGACTGTATTGGCGATCTGGTTGAAGAGAGGAGCACCACGCTGAAATGAATAGTAACAAAATGGTTCAAAAGTCAGATATGAGTTAACTCCAATTGCTCAGAAATAATAGTTTTTTGTGTTT
Source organism: Rodentolepis nana (assembly GCA_900617975.1). Lineage (NCBI taxonomy): Eukaryota > Metazoa > Platyhelminthes > Cestoda > Cyclophyllidea > Hymenolepididae > Rodentolepis > Rodentolepis nana. Next base: position 34,043 of record UZAE01012367.1, read on the forward strand.
CATAAATCTTGGACCAGTTTGGATTAATTAATAGGAGCTTACTGTATCTTCAGGTAGGACTAGGGTAGCAAAGAGACCCTGGAACATGCTCTCCACCCTGTCTTCCACACATTTCACTAAGGGATCGAAATCTTTCTCGTCCCGACCGAAGACCTCGCTGAAGGTTCGAACCAGGGGTTCATTCTTGTACTTTTCATACGCCTACAGGAATAAAGAAGTGAAATAAAGCTCATTTAAGGCCCAGATCTGTTCAGATCAGATCTGAAACCCATCAATAATCAGTACCTCCGTAGCTGCTTCGATCGAAGGTGTGGAATCAGTGAGAATAAATCGAGAAGGATTGGGGGCCGAAACAAGAGCGGATTTCAGATCACGAAGCTTAGTGAAAGAAGGGGAGAAAGTAATATGCATACTTCAAGAAATGAAAGTCCATTTGTGTATGAGATGAATTTAGACTCACATGCTCGACATTTGAGACGGACACGACTTGTCGCAGTTCGCCAGACACAAATTCAACAAAGTTTGCAAAATCTTGAGTCGGAAGATCTAACGTGAGAAAATCAGTTTCATACCCACTGCTTACAATTAAAATAGCAAAACTATGGCAAACAGGAATCCTAGAAATTGGAATCCTGTTTACAGACTGTCGTAAAATGAGAATGATTTGGTTCATATATTAATGATATGCAACCCAATTTAACACCCAAAATGTCCATCTTACTTTTATTATCAATAGCAAGTTCAAATTTCTGAATGATTATTCGTACATGCAATGGGCAGGTGAACTTAACGAACTTGATGACTGTTCACGAAATCGTTACGTGTTTAGGGTCCCCTAATCCCCACATGGTACGTTTCCACTTCAGGTCACCCCAGCCTAATTGCACCGTCCACTACCAATAACCAGCATTTAAATGTAACCCCAGAAGAGGTGACTGTGCAAATAAGCATTCAAAACTATAGACACAACGGTATCTAGGGGATACAATATCATCTGCCAACTAAAAGACCTATACTACTCATTATTTATCAATAGAATGTGTCGAAAGCAGCCTACCTTTAAGGAGCTGCATTCTTAGCACGACCCGAGGGAGCAACCTTTCTTCCTCTTCATCCGATAAAAGTTCATCAACAGAGAAACCCCGAATAACTTTCCCACCACTTTCCATTTGGCGAATTTTTTCACTCCTTCGACGTTGCCGACGATCTTGTAGTACTTGCCAATGATGGTCCTCATCTTCAACGATGGCCATATCATAATCCCTGACTGAGATTCCAAGGTAATCAAACTCATCAGGAAGGAGGTATGAGGAAAGCTGAACTGCTATTTCTTGTAAGTGACCTAAGTAGCCTGGACGACGGTAACCCGGTCGACCTCTAAATCGAATAGAGCAAGACACATTACCATAGGAGGCGATGTCGGGTATAAATTTCGACCGTGGGTTAAGCTGTACCACTATTACCTGACCCATAGAGAGAGCCAAAACATCTGACTGATTTAGATCCCCAATATGGAATGTACTTCGCGTCCCACCAATATTTCGAGCCTACTTGACACCTGCTTGACACAAAGTGAATTTGTACACATCGGTTAATGGGATTAGTCGACAAGTTTCACCGCCAGTTGAAAAACAGCTGACAGGTGGATGGATCGAGACCGTTCTTTTAAAAAGGAGCTTTTTTGAGAAATTTAAAATTTTAGCCAAATAGCAAAACAAGTATTATATAATAGACTTTCCCAAGGGATCAACTCAACTAATTATGGGGGAAATTCAGCAAGAAAGTACAAGATATTTTGAGCCGAAATCTAATTAGGAGCGTGAGCTACACTTGCCAATGAAGAGATGGAGGCAGAACTACAACAAAGTCATGGACTGCAAAATGTGGAGGCAAAAAAGATGTCTTCATTGCAACAAAAAAGCTATTATATAAGTGTCAAAAATAAGTAGAGCATTTCCAAAAGGAAATTGGTACTGACTTCTTGGATTTATCCAAATTCCAGGCTGCGAGAAGTCGATGCAGGAAGTTGTGTTTCACCAAAAGCTGAAAGGAGCAAACAGAAGTCAGCAAGAAATGGTGGAATACGCGGTCCTCCTTTGTAAAAAAAAAATAATAACTAATTTAAATGTTCATTTGTGTGAAATATTTCTTGATCTCAGCAAATGAGAAGACACAGGGGCAATCACTTTAAAGAAGAAAAAAAGAGAGAATGAAAATTTCACAAATAAAACGAACTCTAGTATCTTTAAACATCCCATTTCCGGGTCATTGAAGCTCTGCACTAAATAGTATGGTGCCTCACGAGTCTCAGACCAGATCCTCCCCCCCCCCCCCCCCCCACCACCAAGGTCACCCGTGTGACCTGTACTTAAACAATAAAATTCCCGTGACCAATGGCTTATTTGTGTAAATTCCACACGTAAACACGCCTAAGTGATAATAAGATTTGCGTAATTAACATTTAACAAACAAGGCCTTTTCAGCCTAACTCCGATGCAATTGGTTCTACTCCTAAGCACAATGGGTTGAAATGGGCGAACATTAGTTATTTTAAAAAAAAAATAACTTTCCTTCACAGTATGCAACGCATGAGCGGAGTTTCTTGGCGTTGCAAAAAGGCGTGTTGTAAATTAGTGACACGAGAAAGCAGCTTCCCCCACCCCACCCCCCGATTAACTTGCATTTTGCCAAATGTATTCAAATTAAACTAGCAAAGACTACCAGGCACAGTTCTATGCAACGAAAAAGGCATGGCGTCCATTCTATTTCTAGACAATTCTCATCGCTACTGAGAGAGAGAGCGTAGAACCTAAACTCCCACGACTCGTTCCACACAACTCCAGTTGAAACAAACCAGCTGAAATACTAACTGCAATAAGCTAAAATATCCACTTTTGTTAACCTACAATCATTTTCATTCCGGGGTGTGCGATGGACTTACCTCCAAGTGGGGCACCCTGGGCAACATATACTCATACGGTAAAACAAAGTCTATTAATCGGCAGTTGACTTCTGACTTCAAACTACCATCACCCCACTGTATGCCATATTCAACCACTTCCACAGTATTCACCTCACCATTTTCTACATTTTCTACCCACGTCTTTGAAACACCCTTCTGTCCTCCCCCCCCCCCCCCGTCTCGACTTTTTTTCACTTTGATGTTCCTCCGCCCCTCTGTGAAGCCAGATGAAAACTGCAGTGACCTCACACTGCAAAATAACAAGAACCTCAGACCAATTTCAACTACAATTGGTCTGTTATCAGCCCTACATAGAGAATAGCAAAAACACACAGGAAGCAACACAACATGGTTACAATGCGTGATAAACTCACTTGATGAACAATCTTTGCATAAGGGTTGAGGTGATTTGGTGATTTATAGGGTGAGGCGGCCCCCGCGCCATCATCCACCTGCTGCTGCTGCCGCTCATTACAACTCTGACCACTATTCGCACCTAAAGGCAAAACACAACTGCTTAGATGGGAAATAAATTCGCGTAGTGAATGAATGTTATGCGATTGATGCATGGGGGTTAGGGGGTTAGGGGAGGGGGGGGGGAGGGAGAAAGAGGGCGAAACACCTTGTCCATCACCTCTATTAGAGTGTCTTCTTGCATGTATAGGAGGTGAAGGTCACAATGTTGCAATGGAGTAGCAATTAAAATGCTCTTGGTACTCTGAAATTGATTAGTTGACGAGGCAGGAAGGTGCATAATTAAATGGGAAATGAACAAGTGACGATGATGATGAAGGGTGGGTGCTATCAGGAGGAGGAGGAGTGGAGGCAAACCTTTTTTGCCAAAGAAGTGTGTAGACTTCCACCAAAGTACCCTCTTATCTGTGAGAGGGTCAAAAAAATGATGCCCTTACAACCTGCTTTCATTAGAAGCAATCTTACTTGCCCGAAATAATAGCAAAAACACCAAAATAAAAATCGAAAGAATCTAGACTAACAGATGAACAATTATTGGGAACTGCAATAGCATAATTACCATTGGTTTTAACGCAACCCCCCACAACCCACCCCCACCTCCCGCTAACTATAACTTGCAAAGCTATTAGCATTTAGGCACCATAAAAATGGAAGATCATGAAAAGGTAACCGAAGCACAAAGACGAAGTGTGCAATAATTCACAATACTTTCAAGACCTGAAATCAATAAACCCCATTTGAAAACGCGAGGTACCATAAGGATATAGCCAAGGTGGCTCAAAAACTGAGTCCACTTTTCCACTACTTTTACAACGCTTATAATTCAATCATGAGGTGCGTGATAGACTTACCTCCACGTGATACACTCTGGGCTACATATGCTCATACGACAAAAGTCCATAAACGGGCGGTTTACTTTTGACTCCCAACTACCATTACCCCGACTGTATGTCATATTCCACAATTTTCCCAGTACTCGCCTTACCTTTTCTCTGCCTTTGTGTCTGTCTGTCGCGTTTACATCCGTGAATCATTCCTCTGTACCCCTCTCCTCTTTTGTGCCTTGGATGTTCCCTCACTTCTCCTCTGTGAAGCCCGACGTCAACTAAAGGGCTAATTATTATAACTCTCATAAAGCCTGTCTTTTGATATAAATAAACAAATTTATGTGAAATTGACACTGAGATCGTAATAACCTGCTTCAGCGGCAATATAGACACACAAAATGGGTCGTAACTAGCGTTTAAAAGGTATGAAACGATCCAGAATTCGTGAAAGTAAAGCAGGCAATAAATCCCTTTTTCCCATTACTGAAAGCCTAGAGCATGGTTTAATGGCCCACACTTCACAGAAGTGGGTATCAACTTATCATCTTCTAACGCAGAAAGGAGGGGAGAGGGAGAGGTGGGGGTGGGTAAACGAAGTATGGCAAAGCCAATGACAAGGGCTGCAATTGGGCTTACTCAAAGAAGCATTGTTGTTGTTGACTCCTGCATTAAGAAAGGTGGATGGAGCGATTGGTGAGTAATTAAAACCTCGTCGAAGGATCATCCGTGTGAAGAAATGCAAAGTGGCGTGCATTAAAGAGTTCCATTTGAAGGCAAAGAAGAGATCCTGAAGAGAGCATTAAAACATTCATTTATAGCGTACGCAATGGAATACAACAACATGGCATTTAGTGGAGATTAGGCGCTTTCTAGCGAGAACAGGAAAGGTCTCTACAATACTATTATATGCTACTAAAACTCATACTCTGGATACGAATGAGATCCGCTTCCGAAGGGGGCGTTGAAGGCATCTAGAAAGTAAGTTCAATTAGGAGACTGTGTTTTTGACTGGAAATCAATAAAATAAATTGGGCAAAGAGAAGGGACAAAGTAAATTCTCGGGACAAAAAGCCGGAAGGAGAAAAGATCATCAATTGGGGAGGGAGGGGGGGGGGGCTGAAAGTAAAATGAGCATTTCACTTGGGAACCAATCCAAAGCCAGTGAACTAGAAGCACGTGATATCAACAGTTCGCGTTCGTATATACTTAAACCGAATTTTCCACGCATTAAACAAATTCCCATTCAAATTGCCAAATTCAAATCTCACATCCAAGAAATAAAGACATTTAAAACTTTTGTTGCCCTTAAAGTAGAGTTAAACAACAGTTGTCCAAGCGAGTTGTTATATATGGGGAGTGCGATAGACTTACACCTCCACGTGGTGCACCCTGAACAACGCATACTCATACGGCAAAAAATTCTATTAATCGGCAGTTGACTTCTCACTTCAAACTACCAGAACACCCCACTGGATGTCATATTCGACTACGTCTACAGTACTCACCTCACCTTTTTCCTACCTTTGTGTCTGTCTACATCTTTGAATCACTCTTCTGTTACCCTCCCCCCAAGACTTTTTTTTCACTTTGATGTTCCTTCCCCCCTCCCCACCATCTCGACTTTTTTCTCTTTGATGTTCCTTCCTCTCTGTGAAGCCTGAAGTCAACCAAAGGGCTAATGATAACTATTATAATGCCTGCCATTTGACATATATATACATATATAGTTTTATTAAATATTCAAGAAATCTAAAATGCTCCTTTTTTCAACGATTCCACAGCGTTGGACACAATCGGCTGCCTCGGCTAAAACAAAATCGAATTTCACTGAGCACTCCATTTAACTGGCGAGATTGCAGTTATTTAAAGGAAAATAAATAAATAGCCTCTAGGAATGTCAAATTAAAACTACAATCAACCCAAATAATACTGAGGCGTATATGGATTAAATTTCTTCAAAAAAAGATAAATTGGTTTGGAGAGATTGTTGCTTTCTGATTTGCTTTGAAACGACTTAAAAATGCCTTAGAGACTAAGCTTACTACTCTTTCAGATATATTTACCGTCAAATCTCCAATGAAATCCAGTTCCCCGATGCGCTCCACAATTTCAGCGCCGTCTTCTCCACGACAATGGAATAGGAGGTGGCACAGAAATCTCGCAACATGGATTCGAACCTGACCCAGAGGTTGTAGAGGCAGACGGGTGCGCGAAAAACTTGCATTATCCTCCGCGTCGTAAGTAGAACCCTGTTTATTTAAAAAAAAGTAAAAAAGAAATGCCAAAATGTCGAAACGTTGCCCCCCCCCCACCCTACTTAGTACCTTTACTAATAATAGTAAAATGATGAGAGCATCTTTGTGGAAACTCGCATCAGGAATACAGACGGGAGAAAGAGAGACACCAAAAAACGGTAACGACTTTTTGTAAAAAGAAGCACAAGGGTTAGCTAAGGCAAGGCGAATAACAAATGGGAATTCGCTGGGGAGGAGGAGATGGGGGGAGGAGGAGGGGGGGGGAAGGAGGAAGAGAAGTAAATTGCCCCTTCATTTGAAACATTAAATACATTGGCATGACTGATTATCAGACCCTATTTAAAAGGCTTTCATCAAATAAGCAGAATCCGGTCCCTCTCTTTGGGAGTGGGGATATGACGTACTTATGGGAAGTAATAAAAAGAACGACTACGCATTCATCTTAACCAGGCTTCTCTCCCTCCCTCCCGGTGATAAAATGACTCAATTAATGAAAACGCCTGCATTCTCCTAACAGCCCTCGACAGCTCAGCAAGGTAACTACTACTGACCAATCAACACAAGCACTAAGTAATTCCAAGAGAGTTGGTTGGAAAGAGTGAAACGAGACCACATTACCTACAAGCATCGTGGTAAAGAGCATAAAATGCCGGTTTTGTCATTGAAACCTCCTAATGTTATTAAATAAGTAAAAAGTAAAGCAATTTATATCAATGAAAAAAAGGAACAACTTTACCTCAAAGTGAAGATATGATTTGAGGTAAGGTAGAATTGGATGTAGGAGGCCGATAGAGCGCGGAGAAATGCCTTTCGACTCAAAATCATTACTTTCCCTCGTTTGATGATTCGGCAGTGTAGGCACACTAACTCCAATATCTAATCTGCAAGTCAAAAATGTGTGATTGTCTACCGAAAATTCATACACAATTTCTATTGGTCGCAGAACAAAAAAACAATAGCCACTGATAATCCAATATTCAATATTTTTGGTTGTTGCCAACTTAGTGAAGGTTAAGTAAAAGTAAACGTCACTGTGTCATGACTAAACAATATATTGCCAACAAGGGGTGTGCGATAGACATACCTTCACGTGGTGCACCCTGGGCAACGTATACTCATACGGCAAAAAAGTCTATTAACTGGTAGTTGACCTCTGACTTCAATTACCATGATCTATTAACTGGCAGTTGACTTCTCTATGTCATATTCGAAGTCTATAAACCGGCAGTTGACTTCAAACTATCGGCAAAAAAATTCTATTAACCGGCAGTTGACTTCTGACTTCAACGGCAAAGTCTATTAACTGGTAGTTGACTTCTCCGCATACGGCAAAAAAGTCTATTAACCGGCAGTTTTCTTCTCACTTCAAACTACCATGACCCCCCTATATGTCCTACATTCTCATACGGCAAAAAAGTCTATTAACTGGTAGTTGACCTCTGACTTCAAACTACCCTCACCCCATTGTACGTCATATTCGACCCCTTCCACAGTACACACCTCAGCTTTCATCTACCTTTGTGTTTGTTTCTCTTACATCTTTAAAACACTCTTCTGTTCCCCCCCCCCTTCTCGACTTTTTTCGCATTGAAGTTCCTCTCCCTCTGTGAATCCTGAAGACAACGAAAGGGCTAATGATAACTATCATAAAGCCCGCCATTTGATATAAATGAATAAATAAATGAATGAATATATTGCCGACATCAAACAAGAATCGCATATGAGTTGGAATGTTAGCATGGTTGTGGCATATAATAATTTCATAATAACCTGATACTTATTGATTAACAATATGCGTTTAACTTACTCAACAACCGTGAAGAAGAGATGTCGAAGGAAATTCAGGAAATGCGGAAGCATCTCTGAGTTCTGAGAAGATAGGGTGACAATGGCCTCAACTACTTGAACTATCGTCTGTTCACTGGGCGGGGAGGGATAAAGGAAAAAAGGCATTATAGTACAAGCGTAGTTCTTCTGGCATCGGTGATTAAAAAGTACTTTCAGAAATTTTTCATTTTCAATATTGTGTTCTCAGGAGGAGGGCTGGTTGTTGGTTGACCGGTTATTGGGGGTCAGGCATGCCTATGTATAACTCAAGACCAAGGGGGGGGTGGGAGGGGTCACGCAAGTAAAGTCCTTGCAGCACAAAACTTTCCAGCTTCTTGGTGCATTGACCTCACTTTCACCGCCATGTCGCCTTTCTCTAATTTTTTTCTCTGTCACCCTCACTCCGCTCTGCTTACGTGATTAAACTCTCACAGCTGAAATTTAAGGTGACTAAATTATATGCATATATTCCAAGCACAATCTGTCGATTGGTAGTTTTAAATCAGTGCCCCCCCCCATCCTATTTCTCTATGAGTAACTATCGCGACACTAACCCCAATTTTTTCCCAATTCTTTGAGGTAGTTAGGAGATGGCACACACCATTGTGTATGTTTTTTCGATCCTAATTTGCGAATCTATGTCTTCAGCCCTCAGACTGTGCTGTAACAACAAACATTCCAGATTTTAGACAAAACTTGCAGTTTTGAAAACTAAAACAACCTTTTACCCCCCCCCCCCCCCATGGTTTATAGAACATCAGCCCGAATGAAAGAATCGTAAAATATGAGTCACAAAACATTAGAAAAGTACACTATATGACAATACTGAATATGAGAAGATAGGTAAACCAATATATATATATATATTAATTGCACAAGTTACTGAATGTGACAAAGATATATATATTCTTTGAATTTCTCTATATTTTCCATCGATCTAAATAGCTTAATGGGAAAACGTGAACAAATAAAGAAATCGAAGCCTTTTCGTCTTCTCTCCAATCGGTTCCATAAAAGAATGTAGGTTACAGGAGCAGAAGAGATGTCATAACTGCCGGAAATGAATGCTACTTATAATTACTTCTTAAAAAATTGATTGCTCAGGCCTAATAGAAGGCCGAAGTTTGTCTCACACGTGAATTTGCAAAGGACTTGTTGGTTGAAGCAAAAAAAAACCAGGCAATTTGAAAGAAGGACTGCACAAGTTCATGGGGAGAAAAGTAGAGACGACATTCTGAAATCGCACTTACTATTAGCCCCTAGTATGTATCACATCACAACTGTTGATCAGGATTAACTGAAACGGTTTGTCAGAGGGCACAGTTGGATAAGGGGGTTACCAATGAGCACTGAATTTCGTGGCCACCCAATTGAAGGAAATGCTTTCTAAAGCTGACTTGGTTGAAAAAAAAATATGTTGACCGCCAACATCACAGGACCATGTTTTACATCACCAGTAATAATGATTGCAAAAAACTTTCCGAGTCTTTCAAATACGACCATGGTAGATTCACCCATCAGTAATACATTCTCTTCCAAGCTCATTATAAGCTTGATATCAAATTAAATGGGTAGAACTCAGTCGAAGGTGAAGAAAAACTTCTATAAGCTGCAAGCGAGGTAGACGTAGACTAGCGAATTGGCTTGACCAAAGCGAAGCACACGCCACACATACAACGTGAATCAGTGGAAAACCCGAGAGAGCGAGGAGTTCATTTCTAGGACATGGACTAGATTAGACGTTGTAATCATCATCATCATCAGTCACTTTCGATCCGAAAAAGGGGGGGGGGTTATACAAGGTTAAAGACAAAATGACGGCCACCTCTCTCACTGGCTTTGTTCATTCCCTCCTGGTTCTGCTTTTCTTCTTCCATTTCGGTTTAACTTATTTTTATCATTATTGGGTGTGCGATAGACTTACCTCCACGTGGTGCACCCTGGGCAACGTATACTCATACGGCAAAACAAAGTCTATTAACTGGCAGTTGACTTCTCACTTTAAACTACCATGACCCCACTCTATGTTATATTCGACTACTTCACAGTGCTCACCTCACCTTTTTTCTACCTTCGTCTTTGAAGCACTCTTCT
>UZAE01012368.1:0-14192 GCA_900617975.1 Rodentolepis nana
AAAATGTGAAATCCATATTCGAGAATTCAAATTTCTCCATGTGTTCTCCCAAATGTTGTCTTCGACGGTCAATACTTATCGCTCTGTTGAATGGTGGCCTATTTCATGTTCGAATATTTATTTATATCAAATGGCAGGCGTCTCGATGGTTATCATTAGCCCTTTAGTTGACTTCAGACTTCACAGAGGGGAAGGAACATTAAATTGAAAAAAAGTCGAGAGGGGGGGGGAGCAGAAGAGTGTTTCAAAGATGTAAGAGACAAATACAAAGATGAAAAAAGGTGAGGTGAGTACTGTGGAAATAGTCGAATATGGCATAGAGTGAGGTGATGGCAGTTTGAAGTGAGAAGTCAATTGCCGATTAATAGCCTTTTTTGTCGTATGAATATACGTTGCCCGAATATCTGGTGAGGTCTGATTGATGCATACGCTGTTTCTTACAAAAGACATTGTAAAATTTAAAATTTAGCATTTACCATGCAAGCATTTTAACAACTCATTGTTCAACCAACCAGAGGCTAAAAATATCGGAAATTCATGTTTGAAAATTCAACTCTCCTGATTGGTTCTCCACGATGTTAAGTGTTTGTTGATTAGCTCTAAATAGGCAGTCGAGTCGAATTGACACACACACGTATCTTCTTACAACAGTCATTTTTATATTTAAAATTAACCATGCAAACACTTTGACAGATCATTGTTCAGCCAACCAGTAGCTAAAAATGTCGGAACGATTTGGCACGTAAAGAAGAAAGTAATGGTAACAATTATGAGCGGAATTAATGAAGGCGGTGTGTTATTTAAATAGCACTTTCAACTTCCGGTGACAATTTGTTCCAGCTGTTTATGCTCTTCAATTGGTTATGTTCTGGCAGATGAATAGACGATTCAATTATTATTATCTTGTTGATGGATTAAAAATAGCATACTACGAACTTTTTGACCAAGGAAAGGTAGACATGTCGTAGACTCTTCCTCGGGTTCGGGTTAAGTACTTTCTAAATTCGCGTATTCAAAATTCACGTGGAGCTTAAAATACGCCATAACGCCTAAATTTAGGCTCATATTTACAAGAATCATTGGCTCTACCCGGTTGTGGGCTGGTTTAAGGTGAAGAGCTCAGTCGTTGCAAGCCCAACTGCGCCTTTCGAGTTAAAAGAATATTGCAAATGGAGGACTTTTAAATGATAGAAAGGGCAAATATTTAATATGCTATTTTAGATATTGCGCACAAAAATGATGAAATTGGCATGCATGAAAATGTACTTGACCGAAAGTGTTAATTAAATTCAAGTGACATTTTTGCTTAGAAGAACTTCATGCTGTTGAGTTAACAAGTATCGACATGGCCTGGAAAAACAAAGCTTTCACAAGGTCACAGTTTAGGAAGCTCAATTCAAACGCCAATGAATCCCTTTTCCTAACCAGACTGTCAGAAGTTAACTGCCGGTTAAGAGACTTTTTTGCGGAGTAAGTCTATCGCACACCCCATCTACAGAATCATTGCTCCCCTATATACCTAAATGACCAATTTTTCAGTTACGTTGGGTCTCCTGAAAGACAAGGACATAAGGGCAAAAATTGGGAAAAAAAATCCTCAAAGTTGACACGTATGCAAGTTTCTGCGAATCTAACCGCAATTTTTTATTTAAAATAAATAATTTTTTAATTTTTACCTTATAGTTATTGATAATTGTGCAAAATTTGGCGTTAAAGTGAAAACGAGATAGTTGTTGCCCTTAATCAAAGTTCAGTTGTCTAATCAAGCGGATGTCATGTTTGAAGGATGGGGTGTGCGATAGACTTACCTCCACGTGATGCACCCTGGGCAACGTATACTCATACGGCAAAAAAGTCTATTAACTGGCAGTTGACTTCAAACTTCCATGACCCCACTGTATGTCATATTGGACCCCTTCCACAGTACTCATCTAGCCTTTTCTCTGCCTTTGTGTCTGTCTGTCTGTTACATCTGTGAATCTCTTTTCTTTCCCCCTGTCGAATTTTTCTTACTTTAATGTTCCTCCCTTCTGTGAAGCCCGAAGTCAACTAAAGGGCTAATGATAACTATCAAACTGCCTGCCATTTGATATAAATAAATAAATAATGTTCGAAGGATTCAGTACGTAGAAAGGCAAGGAAAATCCGGTGAGTTTGAGCTTCCACTTCTAAACAATTTATCTCAAAGATGCTCTCAATGAGTGAAATACCAACTCTGCGGTTGGTTTTCCAATGTGCAGTGTTTTAAATGCTCCTGTATTTTATTGAACTTGAAGTCTTTGATGATTTCTTTAAGTGTGGAGGAGTGATTGTGTGATTGCGTGGAGGGCATGAACACCGCACTCTCTTCCACGAATATTTCCATACACTTGGTAGCTTTATACACCAGTGCTTTTGCTCGAATTCTCTTGAGATGGAAACTAGGACTTTTAGATTAGTTCATCAATGTCGCTGCCTGCTTAAATCACGACAACTTGGTCAAACTAGAAGCCTCCTTGGTGGCTTAATTAATTTACCTTAGCCATGACTTTACGAAAACTCTGTTTTGGTTCTCCATGGAACATGATACCTCCAAAGAACTTTACGTGTAGGTGGAATTGGAAGGGCTTCATAGCAGCCTAAAGGCGAAACCCCCCCCCATTTGAAATCTTTCTGAAGTATTTCTTCAGGTATATCCTTCGAATGGGTTCTTAAAATGTCATGGCTTAGAGAGGGCGTGATCATAAGATTGCTATTATTTCAAATGGTAGGCTTTTTGAATAGTTATCATTAGCCATTTAGCTGACTCCGGGCTTCACAGAGGGAGGAACATCAAAGTGAGAAAAATTCGAGAGGGGGAGCAAAAGAGTGATTCACAGATGTAGAAGAGATAGACACAAAGGTAGTGACAGAGGTGAGGTGAGTACTGTGGAAATTACAAATGTAGAAAAAAGGTGAGGTGAGTACTATGGAAGTATACAGACTCAGAGGTAGAAAAAAGGTGAGGTGAGTACTGTGGAAGTAGACTAATATGCCATACAGTGGGTCATGGTAGCTAGAGTCAACTGAAGGTAGAAAAAAGGCGAGGTGAGTACTGTGGAAGTGGTGAAATATGACATACAGTGGGGTGATGGTAGTTTGAAGTCAGAGGTATATGACATACAGTGGGGTGATGGTAGTTTGAAGTGAGAAATAGGTAGAAAAAAGGTGAGGTTAGTACTGTGGAAGAAGTCGACAGTAGAGCAAAGGTGAGGTGAGTACTGTGGAAGGGGTCGAATTTGACATACAGTGGGGTGATGGTAGTTTGAAGTGAGAAGTCGAAGAGAAAAGGTAAGATGAGTACTGTTGAAGTGGTCGAATTTAAGAAAAAAGGTGAGGTGAGTACTGTGAAATGGTCGAATATGGACAAAGGTGAGGTGAGTACTGTAAAAATAGTCGAATATGATATAGAGTGGGGTGATGGTAGTTTGAAGTCAGAAGTCAACTGCCGATCAATAGACTTTTTGCAAGTCAGAAGTCAACTGCCGATCAATAGACTTTTTTGTCTTTGAAGTCAGAAGTCAACTACCGTACAGTGGGGTCATGGTAGTTTGAAGTGAGAAGTCAACTGTACAGTGGGGTGATGGTAGTTTGAAGTCAGAAGTCAACTGTTGGTTTATGGACTTTTTGCCGTATTAGTAAACGTTGCCCAGGGTGCATCACGGGGAGGTAAGTCTATCATACACCCCGTGATCATAAGATAAGTCATTCGAAATTATTAAGAGCGTCATGTGAATTAGGCAAATCTTTCAATACTGCTACCCCTATACCTCGGCTGTCGTCCTTGAGGTGTATTTTAATGCTCGGTGTCATTAACCTCGGTTTGCATTAGTCATCCATATAGATGAGGTATACCTATCGTATCCTAGATTAAGTTCGTAAAGTCTGGGATAAGTATAAATATATCAAATTTATTACTTGTTTGGTCTGTATTCAGTTGTGTTGGATGGGCATTCCAAACGCAATATTATTAAGCGCAGCTATTTGGTACTTTCGCTATAGATGAACATCATATCCCTCGTTATTATGCTTCAACTTACTGTCTGTTGAATGCAAATAGAAAGGAAGGAAATAGGCAGCAAGCGGGTTGGTGCTCGATGAAAAAGCTTTTTGATATTGGAACAATGGGGATTGAAATTGAGACAGAGTCTCTAGAAAGGGAAATTCACCCCATCCCTCCCCCTCTCCCCCCTTGTATATCTTGACAGGGAGGACTTTTAATTATTCCATTTAATTTTGGACTCCTTTCTCCTAAAGTAACAAACAATGCCGTAAGAATATTTGACTAAACAATTATCAGATGAGATTAGGAAAGTTTTTTTGTACAAATATAGCTCCGTCATTACCCGGGAGAACAACTACAAAAGTGGTGAGGGAAATAACCATCCTATCAGAGAGGAAGATAGTAAGGATGGGTACATCCCCCTCCTCCTAGCCAATTGCCAATCTTCTCCAATGCTCTGGGCACCTGTCAGAGTGCGAGCAGACAATTTTGTTCATACAGAATGAAAAGATTCTCGGCTCAGCTTGCTTCTAATGCAATTTAATTACCTAAATTTTCATAAATGTTATTGAAAAGGATTTGCATACGGGGTTGACGCCTCCCTATGAGATATTTTTGGTTAGAAGAGGTGCGGAACGCTTAGTTCTTCCCCGAATCTCGATCTCAAAAGAGACCAAACAAAACATTGATGGGTTGTTGACCTTGTGAGAACATAAATTAGTGCTTCAGCTTAGAATATCCTTCAAATGACAAAAGCATTCACCTATAGTAATGAAGTAATGCTGATACTTAAGACATTGTCCTTTCCATTAACTATTGATGGCTCTCATTGTGGCATCATGCATATTGCTTGGGTGTAGAAAACAATCGTTTTTTGCTGATGCGCATTCAGATTGAAGCATTTATCTGGGCGATTGGTCAGCGATAACGAGAATACTATTTTATTAATAATAATTTCATTGGTCAAAGGAAAGTGAAATAGACATGGATCATGCTACTGCGTGTCTCACTGAAATTGCTCTTGAGATCGGCTAATTTTATGGACTTCATCCAATATTGGGAGCAGATGGTGCTGCGTTTATGTGCAATGCAAAATTTTATATTTTGGAAGGAGGGGTGTGCGATAGACTTACCTCCACGTGGTGCACCCTGGGCAACGTATATTCATACGCCTAAAATGTCTATCAATGGGCATTTGAGTTCTGACTTCAAACTGTCATGATCCCACTGTATGCCACATTCGACTACTTTCACAGTACTCACCTCACCTTTTTCTACCTTCGTCTTTGAAGCAATCTTCTGTTCCCCCTCTCGACTTTTTCCCACTTTGATGTTCCTTCCCCTCTGTGAAGCCTGAAGTCAACTAAAGGGCTAGTGATAACCATCAAGACGCCTGCCATTTGATATAAATTAAATATTTTGGAAGGATTCTGTTTGAATAGAAATTAGCACTTTGGGGAGCTATGAAACACTGAATATGCATCAGCGGTTTGTCATTATCTCTCTCTCTCTCTCACTCTGCTTAAGCCCAAGAAGAGAGACATCAATTGCTTACTGGGATTTGCGCATTGTCGCATCACTGGAAATGCAATTCAAACAGTCTTCTTCCTGTTACCTGCTTCCACCATATGTCTTAGCCAACTGGAATTCTCAAGTTTATTTAATTATAAATAGCTGATACAGGTTCCTATTACTTGTTAAGTTAAGTAAGAAATTGAGTACTTAGTACTACCCATGTTAATGACAATTAAGGAGACAAAATATGAACTTTTCAACTATCAAAATGTATCACACGAACAGGTGGAATTTCGGTGTCAAAAATCTCGGCATATTTGACAATTGCATGTAGAGAGAAGGAGTTTTTTCCTCAAGGAAATATAATCCGATTCATGGTATTCAGATATTCCAAAGCTTAAATCTCGAGGTCAATCTCATACGTTTTCTGGTGCACTGTTGGCCTCAATGTTCATTCTTGGTTGAGCCGTTATCATCAGCTTTCGTCTTTAGACAAATTTCGTAAACTCTGAGCTGTTGAAGATATCTTTAGAAGAGGTACGAAAGCCTGAGACAATGTCTTCTAACTCCTGTCAATCCTCACTACGAGAACCGAAGAAAATTACAGCCTGTAGCAGTCTGATTGATGAGGAAGGAGGTCAAGAAAGATGGAGGGGTGTATATGGACAGGGGACGTTGTGGGAGTGCTCGAAAAAGGTAGGCATGCTCTAGAATCACAGAGATATCAGTTGGCTCAGTTGGCTGCCAACAGTCGATTAGCTTGGGTACACTGATTCAAGGAATAAACTGAAACGCAGCTCCTGAACATGATTGCAGGTTCTGAGTGAAACCGCAAGTTTCAGTCGACAAACTGAATTGCATGGTCGGGCTGACTCAATGGGAAAATTTTGAAGCAATAGCAATGGAAAGGATCAGACGTGCTGAATGCTTTTCGCCTATTTTGAGGATGCTTTCAGTATGCATTATACAACTTCAATTAGAGCTGAACTTTTCAACCAACTTTGCGTACTTTGCATGTTGTTTGGTTTAACTATGACTCAATTATATTCGTTACAGATTTTGCTTCATTTTGAATTGATGCGATTAAACATCCATCCAAAATCGATCAGCCAATGAGCAGTGGGACACTTTGCACAATGATAATCCCGAAATTCGACACAGTACAAAAAATGTTAGTTTTGGCGTTTTATAAAATGATACATCGAACTTTAGTGAATAATTTAAACGGTGTATCTTGAATTTAAAAGAATGAATAAATAAATAATTCAATTCAATTCAATTACGCTTCACCTTTAGATACTTCTGTATGACTAAGAAAGCTTAACATCTTTTGCCTGGTCATAAGCGGTGCAAAAATGAATTCCCGTTAACCTTGAATCTTGGTGTTCTTTGGTGCAAGATACAGGACCTTAGTGTCTGGTAGCAAAGTTAACTCGCTTTTAGAAATGCCGATTGGAGTAGGACTGACCTCTCCAAGTCGGCAAGTGCGTCTCGTCTCTCTGTCCAAAATGCTGTAATTAGCCCATTACATGCTAAGTTGTGATCTGGTCACTAAGTGTTTCTCTCTCTGGGATCCTAATAGGTTACTACCTACTCTACGATAATACTGGTCTTATTTCTACCCTTCTAGGCTTTCAATTAGTCGAACAAATTCAATTCAGAAACTCACTTAAAATTTTCATTTAGAAAAATACGAATCGAGTTCTTCTTAAAGTGAATTAGCCAAATTTGAATTCGTCCTCATGCCATTCATTTACCCAATATCTATTTCCTACCGTAAAAGTAATATATAATTTCAAAATTGTCGTTAAGCATTAACAAAATAATTGATAATAAGACAATGGAAAACAGTAAATCAAGACTGTTGCACTGAGGAAATTATTGTCAAAACCCTGCCCCCTATTCCTTGGACTGAAAGCTTACTTTACGGTTGGTGTTCAACGAAAATTGTCCTTTCGTATAAAAATGTCAAAATCACTTGACCATTTTTATCTGCAACAATCATTGAGTAAGTTTTTCAAAGGTTTGTTATCAATACGACCTAGAGCTCTGCTCTGTTAAAACTTCAAACCTCAACCAACTTGCTTGAAAGAGCGGTCAATGAGTTCTGAATATTTGAGTTAAAGTTTTAGAAGGTCAGTTATTTATTGAATATTGTATCACCCAAATTCAACCAATCGATTGCAGTACGATTTTTTGGTAATTAGAATTTTTTCCACTTTATGTCACTCCCATGTATTAAAATGCGCAGATTTTGTTGAATAACTGGAAATATTAACAATGGCAAAAGGATCATTAAATTGCAATTTTTTCCCTAATCTAGTGGGAGAAAAAGCGCTGTAAGTTAGCTAAGGTAATCTCATTATGTTAAGGTCATCCTTTATCCAAGCGCCAGTATAGCGTCTATTAGAAATGCCTTAGAACTGGGCACATTACAGTCGGGAATTCATGAACGCGAGTTCTTTCGAACAAGGGTCGAATCCTGACATTCAAGTATTGGGACATGAGACAGTAGATTGTGCTCAAGCAGTTGAAGCGTTTGAGTGATGATACTCAACCCAAATCAGACTATTTGGGTTCTTTCAGGGCTCTGCTTGATCGTGAATTCTTGATTATCAAGTCCATTCGGTAAGAAGAATTCAATGATTTAATGGTCGTATTATTAATACGAACTTGACGTAAGGGTACTTAGATTAATACATCTTTCAGTAGAATTGTAGAGCGTGTCTTCCTTGTAAATTAGGAATATCTCTGAAATTCGGTCGCTAATTGGTCGCTAATTCATGAACAAATAGTTAAGAGTATCAGCTGATTTTGAAGGTGAACTTCTGGTTGAATGCTCTGCATGAAAATGAATGCAGGTAGTGATGTAGCCACACATTTCAAAAAAGCCCACCCAACTTCAGATGCTAGCTTTTACTTGGCATCAGATGACCCAGAAATGGACCGTGTAATCATGTGACCAAGATGCCTTCTCCTAAACCATTTATCCCTCTATACAGTTCCTTTTTAAGGAAACATTTCTAATGGTGACTATTGACTTATTTGCCTTGAACTATTTTCTGTTTGCGTTCACCTTTTAATTGCGCATTGGTATCTTTCGTCGTTTTCGCAAACATCCGTTTAAATTCCCGCCGATATCTTAGAATAAGGGGTGCGCAATAGACTTACCTCCATGTGGTGTACCCTGGGCAACGTATACTTATACGGCAAAAAGGTCTATTGATCGGCAGTTGACTTCTGACTTCAAACTACTATGGTCCGACTATTTGTCATATTCGACCCCTTCACAGTACTCATCTTACCAATTTTATGCCTTTGTGTCTGTCTGTCTGTCTGTCTGTCTCTTTTACATCTGTGAATCAATCTTCTCTTCCCCCTCTCGACTTTTTGCCACTTTGATGTTTCTTCTCCTCTTTATGAAGCCCCGAAGTCAGCTCCAGGGCTAATGATAACTATCAAAACGCCTTCCATTTGATATAAATAAATATCTTAGAATAATTTCATGTGTGGTGCTTTAGACAAAGCTCAAACGCGGTATTATCGACCCCATGTAGACTTGGTGGGAAAAACAGCCTTAATGTTCATTTATCTATCAATCCATTATGGATTTCATTAATTCCCCTGGTTCTATGGACGATTCATCCACTGCGTGGTGGACGTGTCGGAAATATTTGCCCTGGTGACGCAGACAAATTGGGTGCACGATGGGGAGGGTGGGATGGGGTGTGGTGGGGGGGGGGGGGGGAGTAGAATGATTTATGACTGTTTGGTCGTTCCTACTTAAACGAAAAGGGAGTTTCATTTACATTGTCGCCCCAGACACCCTAGCCTAGCCCATTGTCTACGCGAATTCCAGATACGTCGTCTTACAATCATCGAGGTAGTCTGACCGCGTGAGATCAAAAAATACTTGGCACGCATTATTGCCTTTGGAAAATTAGTTTGTAGACAACATGATTTAAGCAACCGAATGTACCCCAAATCGACGTCGATACATTCATCAATGAACATCAAAATAGAGCATTTGTTGCATTTAAACTTTGCCAATATCAAACAATTGGATTGCTGTCTGTCAAAGCAACAAAAGTAGCCAGCAAATTCCAGAATTCATTAAAACCATAGAATTACAAATATTATCATTATTATTTCAAATGGTAGGCTTCATGATATTTATCACTTGCCCCTGCTGTTGTCTAGGCTACGAGGTCAATGGCCATAGGTACACATGCAGTGGAGTGTGTGCTTGTGTACGTTTTATGTACTGCTTCATGGGGAGTGCGATAGACTTACCTCCACGTGGTGCACCCAGGGCAACGTATACTCATACGGCAAAAAGTCTATTAATCGGCAGTTGACTTCTGACTACATACTACCATCACCTCATTGAATTGGGTTGGCAACTAAGTCATTGCCGTTTTTGTTGACAGATTCACTCTATACTTTCTTTTGTTTTGTTAACGTGGCCAGAGCATCTAACCTATATTTTTTCTTACTCTATGGGCTTCTAGGTTAATTTGTAAAAATTTTTTCTGTTTAGTTCTTTAGTTTTTTTTTATCTCAATTTAAAAATGAAAGAACAGGACGTGCACTTCCGACACATTTTATTGTATTACTTCCGAAAAGGCAAGAACGCATCGCAAGCACAAAAGAAGTTATGTGCCGTATATGGAGATGAAGCCTTAAAAGAAAGGCAGTGTCGAAATTGGTTTGAAAGATTTCGTTCCGGTGATTTTTGCACTGAAAAATTCACAACGATCTGGCCGCCCAGTCGAAGTGGATAAAACCCATATCAAGGCCATTATCGATTCAAATCGTCACAGCACAACACGAGATATTGCAGAGAAGCTCAATGTGTCGCATACATGCATTGAAAAAAAATGAAAACCCCTTGGTTATGTCAAGAAACTTGATTTATGGATCCCTCACCAGTTAAAGGAAATTCATTTGACGCAACGGATTAGCATCTGTGATTCGCCGCTACTGAAACGCAATGCGAATGATCCATTTCTGAAGAACCTAGTTACTGGCGACGAAAAGTGGATAGTTTATAACAATGTTACTCGCAAGAGATCATGGGTGAAGCAAGATCAACCAGCCCAAACAGTATCAAAAGCAGAGATTCACCAAAAAAAGATTATGTTGTCTGTCTGGTGGGATCACAGAGGAATTTTGTATTTTGAACTCATGCCGCAGAACCAAACGATAAATTCAAATGTGTATGTTGAACAACTGGAAAAACTGAAGGATGCAATTGAAGATAAGTGGCCGGCATTATCAAATCGGAAGGGTGCTGTTTTCCATCATGATAACCCAAGGTCCACACATCTTTGGTTACTCGGCAAAAATTATTGGAACTGGGTTGGGATGTTTTGTCACACCCATCATATAGCCCTCACCTTGCGCCTTCGGATTACCATTTGTTTCGTTCCATGCAAAACTCTTTAAATGGTAAAATTTTTAACAACGCGGATGATGTCGGATCACACCTAATTCAGTTTTTTAATAGCAAAGACCAGACATTTTAAGAAGGAGGAATTTTTACTCTGCCAGAAGGATGGAAAAAGGTCATCGACAAGAACGGCCAATATCTAATTGAATAAAGTTATATTTTTAAACAAAAATTCCTAATTTGCCTTCTTATTTGAAATCGGCAATGACTTAGTTGCCAACCAAATATGTCATATTCCACCACTTTCACAGTACTCACCTCACCTTTTCTCTACCTTTGTGTCTCACTGCCTCTTTTACACCTTTGAATCACTCTTCTGTTCCCCCCCCCCCTTCCCTCCTCGACTCAAGTTGGTGTTCCTCCCCTCTGTAAAACCCGAACTCCGCGAAAGGGCTAATGAAAACTATCAAAACGCCTGGCATTTGAAATAAATAAATAAATGTACTGCTTCACTTAATGTTCTTTGAAAGCACGACAACAAAATTAAAGTCTAGGAGTTAGAAGATTAACTGATATAAGACTCTCTTTAGAGCTTCTACAATTTACCAATCAATCGATATTCTTTTGATCGAATTCAATTGCTTCCGCGACAAAAATTGTAATTTTTATATTAATCGTGGTGGGGTGTGCGATAGACTTACCTGCACGTGGAGCACCCTGGGCAACGTATACTAATACGGCAAAAAGTCTATTAACCGGCAGTTGACTTCGCACTTCAAACAACCATGACCCCATTGTATGTCATATAAAACCACTGTCACAGTACTCACCTCACCTTTCATCTACCCTTGTGTCTGTCTCTTTTACATCTTTAAAACACTCTTCTGTTCCCCCCCCCCTCTCGACTTTTTTCGATTTGATGTTCCTCTCCCTCTGTGAAGCCTGAAGTCAACTAAAGGGCTAATGATAACTATCATAAAGCCTGCCATTGGATATAAAATAAATAAATAAATATTAATCGTGGTAATGGTGGTCTTTTGAAAGAACGTTTCCAATTAAAAACTGTATCCTTAGCATGTGCCGAGAATCGTCTGAATCTAATTTATAAAGAAAAGACAAAAAATGTATCAAATTTTTTCTTTCATTCCTGATTTTTCCTTTGAAAATAAAAACAGCAAATGGAAATTCGATCCCTTGCAAAATTTACCTTTATATTTGTTGAACTAGAACTCTCATATCCTATTAACTAAGACGAATTCGCCTCCTTTGATGTTGGAACGAGAAGGATGAGTGAATGAAAAGTAGGCCACCCTAATTGAAACATCTGGAAGTAATCGGAGTAAAGAGACGAAGAAGAAGAAGAAAAGAACTAGGTGACGCCCTAACTGCACGCAAAGTACCCACGGATTAAAGCCAACGCTTGACTCCCTTGAAAGACACTCTGAAACTCAATTCTCAATTCTCTATGATTATTATGCGACCAAAATGGCCACCCAAGCCAGTGTCCGATTTGAACTCATGTTCTTACTTGTATTTTTGGTGGGGGGGGGGGGGGGAAGATTTGGCTCAAGGTAATTACTTTTTTGGATCCTGGGTGCCAATTCCCACCTCAAGGGGAGGAAGAGGAGAAGATGATGGTGACAAACGGCATTTGTGGCAGAAGTCTTGATAGGGGGGGAGGGGAGTGGAGGGATAAAATATTGAAGGCTACAGTGGAGAGTTGCAGATGGTTAGTATTTCATCTAATGGACAAAATTCGCCTATGGAAGGATTCTATAACATAGTAATATGAGACGAATAATTGGAAAATTTGAGATGAGAGCCGATGAAGAAATGTTTGAAGTGAAGACTGCATATCAAGTTAGGTTACTCTGAATTTGTAAAATAAGGTCATATCAAACGATTAAAGACCTATTCACTTAGGGCATTACTCTGACAATGATATTGAGGGTGTCGAAAATTTTTGGAATATCTATCTCACTCGGGGTATTGTCCGCGCATTCCTTCCTGGAAGACCAAAGTTCACCTACATCTCGATCAGCGAGACCTTTAATATTAGCACCTGTTCTAGCATTCTTCACTCTCCTCCCTGTATTGATAATTATCGACTTTCGACTTCCCATTGCAAATTCAGACTTTGAAGCTGTGAGGGAAAATAAGAACATGCATAATTGCTTTGGAAATTTTCTAATTGTTACAGGCTCATCTTAAAGTGATTGACCTCTTCATCTTTTTCTAAAAGCCAAGTTGATACCATCGGCTTTATGGAATTGTACCTTAAAAATAAAATAGTAACTATAGTTATAGGCATCTGGTTTTATTTTCAATTTGAGTGGACTCTAGGGCGCACAGTTTGTTTGAATAAAGCTAGCATGACATAATTCGGATGTGAAAGATGCCAAATCACTCGTATATCTTACTTTCCACTTATTAAGAAGACACTTAGTTTAGCAGAATGGTTACCACTCATGTCATTTGGAAACAGAGCATATTTGGCCATTGGATTGTTTTGTGTTCATATCCCGGCTAGATATCGTTGATTATTTATACTTATTTATTTATTTATATCAAATGGCAGGCGTTTTGATAGTTATCATTAGCCATTTAGTTGACTTCAGGCTTCACAGATGGGAAGGAACATCAAAGTGAAAAATGTCGAGATGGGGGGGGGGGCTGGCAGAAGAGTGTTTCAAAGATATAAAAGAGACAGACACAAAGTCGGGAAAAAGGTGAGGTGAGTACGGTTGAAGTAGTCGAGTATACGTTGCCCAGGGTGCACCACGTGGAGGTAAGTCTATTGCACACCCCCTGATTATTTACACAAATTTCTATATTTTCTAAACCGGCAGCTGACTTCAGACTCCAAACTACCATCACTCCACTGTATGTCATATTCGACCACTTTACAGTACTCATCTTTGTGTCTGTCTGTCTGTCTGTCTCTTACATCTGTGAACCACTCTTCTATTCCCTCTCTTGACTATTTGTGGCTTTGATGTTCCTCCCCCCTATGGAACCAGAAGTCAACTAAAGGGTTAATGATAACTAACAAAACACCTGCCTTTGAAATAAGTAAATAAATATTTTCTACACACACACACACACACACATGCGTACAAAAAAATTTCCCAAGTCTTGAATTACATTTTGGGAAATTGAATGCCCTCTCCTGTCTCTAATTTGGGTGTTCCGACCTCGACTCTTGCGCATTTTTCCACTATGCGGTTAATTAGCGAATGTTTATACAAACAGCCCCTCAACCCC
>UZAE01012368.1:14198-25140 GCA_900617975.1 Rodentolepis nana
CACCCACCTGCCCCCCCCCGTCTCGATGGTTATCGTGTTAATTCTAATTTGTACCACATATAGTGGTGCTTATCCAGCATAGTCACCACAAGCGCTTATACATGATGAATGATGCGAAATTTCATAACATGGCACAGAAAAGTTCCCCTCCAAATACCCATTTTAAAGTAACCATGAGCAAAAAACGGGTGCCGGTTTAGTTTTTCGCATCGAATGATGAAATTTGACCCCATGATGACGCGTCAGTGATTAACCTACTTCGAACACTCTCCCCAATCACACCTCTATTTCATTTAATAGCAATTGTCAAGTATTTTGAATTATTAAAATCGGCCAAGGTCACAATATTTTTAACGCTACAGCACAAATAGCGGTAATATGAAAGATTACGTTCAAGGTTAGGATGCCACCCAAAGTTTTTTCCCAGTAGAGGCCGGGGGGGGGGGGGTGGGGGNAGGGCGGGGGGGGGGGGGTTGGAGCAACGAGATCGCCCGGTATAAGTTGATGGGACTTAGTCACCGTAGAATTTATCAATAATCAATAAAAGCAGTGCTAGAATCGATACATCTAATTAGAATCGCACATGGTTACCTTCTATTTCCAACCAGTTGCTACTAATTGCCAATTATTTGGCTGTGTAAAGGTAAGCATACGTTTTAATGTGGAGAAATTCTATGAATATGGAGAGAGCAAGCAAGCTCACTGAGCTTTGATGGTGGAGCAGTGGGTGGGGGGGGGGGGGGGGGGGGGGGGAAGAAGGGGTAGGTGAGCAAGATGGCAGTAAATTCGCGGAATCAAGGGCCTTGATACATTCCACTTCTGGAAGGACTAAATTAACCATATTCCCGCATGAAGTCAAGTCGCTACAAGGTCTTCATATTAATTACAAGAAAAGATTGTTAAATGGTTGAGCTAATTCAGTATTTTATCATATCAGCTCAATTTATGGTCGACTTTTTTATAATTGAGAGTGGACACTTATAAAGGGGAGCGTATTTTTGATTTAATAAAACATTTAGATCCCATTTATGTTTGAAATATTAGTTTTATTGATTCAAACATAGCTTTTATGTTGAAATTTACTTTCGAAGCTAGTTTAGTTTCACATCGCCGCGCATTTCCTTGAGTGTTATACTCTCCAACCACAAAGAAACTATATTTCAACATTTCTTAAAGTTAAATAAAGGAATCTAAATTGACTAAAGCCCTCCTATCTCCCAAAAATTATTTATTTTTTGCTTTGATAATCCCAAAGTGAATTTCCCGAGAACTCTGCAAAAATTGACACATAATGTTAGACTTACCTCCACGTGATGCACTCTGGGCAACGTATACTCATACGGCAAAAAAGTCTGTTAACTGGCAGTTGACTTCTCACTTCAAACTGCCATCACCTCACTCTATACCATATTCGAATATTTCCACAGTACTCACCTCAGCTTTTTTCTACCTTTGTGTCTGTCTCTTTTACATCTTTGAAACACTCTTCTCTTCCCTNCCCCCCCCCCTCTCGACTTTTTTCAATTTGATGTTCCTGCTCCCCTCTGTGAACCCCGAAGTCAACTAAAGGGCTAATGATAACCATCAAGACGCCTGCCACTTGATATAAATAAATAAATAAATGTTATAAGTTAATTGGTATAAAGTTAATTTCTAAATTTATCGCATAAAGTTAAAACAACTCAGACTTCAGGAGAAGAAATGTGTGATTGTGAGTTGGGGAGGGGAGGGGGGGGGGGGGGGGGGGGGGGACNTTGGGAGTGGGGGGGGGGGGGGGGGGGGGGGTGGGGTGGGTGACATTTTTGCAACTGTGTTTTGTTAGTTTGAAGGGGATGCATGGTGGACTGGAAGGACCTCAATTAGCCAATAACTGACAGCATTCTTGTTTCAGTAGTGGGCTGGGTTGTAAGTGAAGGTACGAACCTAGAATTCAATGGGCGATGCTCCATAGCCAGCGAACTTTCTCGAGTGCACCGAAAATATTTGGAGATTGACGTTGGGGAGCGGGGGGGGGAGGCGGGCGTAGTGACATGTATCAGTAATTCAGCTTCTTGAATGCTCAAAGTAACAAACTGAACGGTCAATATACAAACATTTTCTTTACTATCTCGCCTATATTGGCGCATTAATCATCCAGACAACTGTGAGAACCATTTTTTTGGCGTCCCAAGAAGGTCATAAAAATCAACCACTCAGTTCCATTGTTTATAAGACCGATGTGTGTGTGTGTGCGCTTGTGGGGGGGGGGGGGGTGGATGTGTGCAACTAGAGTGTGCGTCTGATTCATTCGAGTCACCACCAAAAAAACAGAGGTGAGTGCTGAATTCAGGATATTACGTCAAAATTCAATCTCGGAAGTTCAACAAATGTCTCGCCTTGCGAAAAGAGCAAAGGTAGCTCGCATTACGCGTGCTAATTGTTCAGAATCTCCCAAAAAATACAGTGTCCAGAGAGAGGTGCTACTTTCCATTAAGGAAAAGTGAATTTTTCGAAAGAAATTCTTTTTTGATAATTCAGACTCCATAATTGACTCCTTGGCACTACTTTTCTAAATGAAATTATCTGCAATAATTCATTGGATTCATAATTGTGAATTAATTATAACATCCTCAGAGCTACAGAGAGCCGTAAACAAATAAAAGCCAATATTTGTAATCAATTCAATACAGTTTTGAACTTTGTATAGTCGTCAATAAATGAGAAGAAAAGGCACTTAACCCTTAAAATGCCCTTAGAACCCTACGTTTTACTTTCAAAATAAGCTCCATTAGTACTAGACTCATAACAGTGGGCCCTATTGCATTTTGAAACATGTTCAACGGGTTCATACCCTTCGCCTGTTACCACCAAAACTCATCCCGTCGGCGACATCAGTCTACTGTGGGACACGAGTGAGTATGGCTGGGTGCAATTTTCGAGGAAAACTAATTTGAGCGATAAGGGGTTAAAAGAGCTACCGAAATTTCCTTCGAAATGACGCTTTGATGTTTGTCCAAGGGGTTAATGCTTACGAAATTTACTACACCATATCCATTTTAACCGATGAATCAAATTTATGGGAAATTTTTACGCCATAAGTTCCGTTAACAATTTTACCTTTTCATGCCAACAAAGATTTACCAAAATTTATTTTCAACTGGGACTTTTTGTCAAGAAAAGAGCACCTACATTTCCGCTGGAATCTGTATTGGATATCTTTTCGGACACATAAAAAACGCATAAAATTCACCTCTCGTTTACTAGAATATCATCTATTGCATTTCTACGCACGCACCTAGATTTGTTGGACCACCATTGAAGCAATTGGCACAGCAAGTATTGGCTAAGGAGGCAGCCAATCAGCAATCACGTTAACCAATTTCAACCAATTCCATTCATTTTTTCAATAATGCCAAAGGTACACTTCCTTCCTCCTGGAGTTTGAGTTTATGTAGCTCTATAAAAGTGAAAGTGTAGCTATCAACACTACTACTTCTATTTCTTGGAGGTGGGGGGTGGGGGGGGGTGCGATAGACTCACCTTCACGTGGTGCACCCTGGGCAACGTATATTCATACGGCAAAAAGTCTATTAACTGGCAGTTGACTTCTGACTTCAAACTGCCATGATCCCACTGTATGCCACATTCGACTACTTCCACAGTACTCACCTCACTTTTTTTCTACCTTCGTCATTGAAGCACTCTTCTGTCCCCCCCCCCACCTCGACTTTTTTCACTTTTATGTTCCTTCCCCTCTGCGAAGCCTGAAGTCAACTAAAGGGTTAATGCAAACTATCAAGACGCCCGCCATTTGAAATAAATAAAATAAACTTTATATTAATTTAGTTCTCTTATACTAAGAACAATAGCAAATACCTACGAGGATCTCCAGATAACTAAATAAATGAAACCAACATATTACTGGCATATTTGGAGGCTTAAAGGCCGACTCTCAGAGTACAAAGTTAATTATGGATCATTTGATCCTTCTCGAAACAAGTATCGACCGAAAATATCGCGAGAAGTTCAAGGACTCAAGTCCCTTCCCCCGCAATCTAAGAAGTCGGATATGATTACCCGCAATTATACAAAAATGGCATTTTCAAATTTTGTGGACGCAAGAGATGTTGTCGTACCAAAGTGTTCGAATTCATTTGGCAAGAGTTGTACAAAATCTGCTTACTGGGCAGTTCATGTTCAAAGCTTTTAAACGCACTAATTTTTCTTTGTATTGCAGAAGATACTCGTCTGTTCTTTTCGGGGCAAATTTACTAGCATTATTTAATCAGGGGGAAAGATGGTCTCGCATCTTCAATGCCTTGTTCCCTCCAATGAGTGAGAAGGCCAATAATTTTATAGGATATTCTGCGATTCGCAACTTTGGTAGTGAAGAGAAAGGCAAACGTTTTAACTTATCAGAGCTCCGTCAGATGTGTTTGCTCAATATAACCCTTAATATTAAATAATTCTTGATATTTATTTATATCAAATGGCTGGCGTTTTGATAGTTATCATTAGCCCTTTAGCTGACTTTGGGCTTCACAGAGAGGAGGAGGAGGAACATCAAGGTGACAAAAGTCGAGAGGGGGGCAGGATAATGATTCATAGATGTAAAAGAGACAGACAAACAGACACAAAGGCAGGGAAAAGGTAAGGTGAGTACTGTGAAAGGAGTCGAATATAACATGCAGTGGGGTGATGGTAGTTTGAAGTCAGAAATCAACTGCCAGTTGATAGACTTTTTGCCGTATGAGTATACGTTGCCCAGGGTGCACCACGTGGAGGTAAGTCTAACGCACACCCCATTCTTGATATTATTTCCTCGTTTTTAACTTTCCCTACTATTGAAAATAAAAATTATTTAATGATGGAATTGTTAAGTATTTTTGAAGTAGAGCATTGCGCAGCCTCAACCAAATTTGGGATTTTCATTGAAAAGTCAACAAAAGATGTTTTCTCGTCTTCGAAACATTTAATTCTACGTGATTTCCAGATTTAATTTGTTTCAATTTTAATGGACTGCCGGAATTGTTCTAGCGAAAATTAATAGAAAAAGTAGCCCCCCCCTATCCCACAAAGTTACTCAATTAGGATGTTGTTGAAAAGTACTGGACGCCTTATACACTATAGAACACCTTTTTGACCAATTTTGAGGGGACTCACAACTGATATTAGACACCCGAAGTGCTTATTGATTAACCCTAAGAAGGGTACTTGGGGAAATAACGAGAAAAGATGGAAGCGAATTTCAAATCTGCTTTCCCAATACACGCACGCACGCACGCACACACACACACAAGAAATATGAGTCAGATACTAGAGCCTATTTTTTCTTCAGAATAAAGTTCGATGCATTAGAAAGTAGAATATGAATGGAAACATAATTCACTACGGCTTTGATTGCCACAAAGGAAATCGCAAAGCAATAGTCTCCTTTAAATTTACCGCTGTTTATAATTTTATTAATTTGTTAGCTTATTCTTCATCATTATTAGCAATCATTAGGAGTTGACTTTGCTCAAAGACTAATCTTACTTATCAAATTTTTCATAACACTCAGAATGGGATATGGATTTTCACTTTAATCGCCTTCTCAACGCAATTGTATCCTGGTTATACAATATACCCTTTGAAATTGTCCAAACTGCAGATACCATCAAAATGGTCAAAATCAGCGGTAGATAGATCTTCTAAAATTCGCTATTTACAATCGCATTGTGAGTAAATTAGTTCTGAGAGGAGGAGGGAAATGGAAGAATAATGAATTAGAAAATTGAAGACTTAGATCACCTAGCAGGGAATATTAATTTTATTATTCTCTTATACGCTGCCAGTCTTCTTCGGTTGCAACTTCTGCGGTATCTCACTGGCCCTATTTTCTCCCACGAGTCACCGGTAGGCAATAAAATCTCTTCGGATGTTCCCCCCTCCCCTCCTCCTCCTCCTCCGCCTCCACCACCTCCTCCTGTTTCTCCTTCTTCTTCTGGCTAAGGTCATTTCCCTTCTTATTCACTTACAAAGGCACTTTGATGTACGTTCCAAAGATGCCACCTTCACTTGCACCATCGTAAGAATGCGTTCTTTGAGGCTCAATTTATTTCACATTGTAAGAAGATGGAGTGCAGTGAATAGACCAATAAATGCCATCTTTGAACTTATCTTAAATTTGCACCATTTTGGAAGATCTTTGTTGTTGTACAGAGATGGCTTGTGTTTGCTAAGGAGTCTTTCAAAGAAAAGCTGATTTAAGAAGCCTAAAATGTCTAGGAAGCATTATTGTTCGAAGGTAAATCAGGTCCGAAGGAACACGGTGAATTTTGGGATATCCCCTCCAGGCAACTGAGTAGAAAGTCGCGAACTATGAGAAAGGATGGGGATAGGTCCTAGTAGATTAAAACGAAAAAACTGTTCATGTGAATTTCTGAAAGACTGTTCATCATAGATTTGTCAAATAATTAGCCCTTTATTCGACTTTGGGCTTCACAGAGGGTAGGAACATCAGAGCGACAAAAATTTGAGAAGGGAAACAGAAGAGTACTTTACAGATGTAAAAGAGTCAGACACAATGGCAGAGAAAATGGTAAGATAGGTACCACGAAAGTGGTCGAATATGACACACAGTGGGGTCACGGTTGTTTGAAGTCGAAAGTCAACTGCCGATCTATCGACTTTTTGCCGAACGAGTATACGTTGCCCAGGGACCACCACATGGAGGTAAGTCTATCGCACATCCCGAATTGTCAAAGAAGATCTCCAATAAAATTTTTACTCGGATAAAAACCACAAAAAAGCCGTCTCAATCATTCAAAGAAGT
The DNA here is from genome assembly GCA_900617975.1 of Rodentolepis nana. Lineage (NCBI taxonomy): Eukaryota > Metazoa > Platyhelminthes > Cestoda > Cyclophyllidea > Hymenolepididae > Rodentolepis > Rodentolepis nana. Next base: position 20,992 of record UZAE01012368.1, read on the forward strand.
CGCCAAGAAGAAATGCTAAACAAACCATATCACTTCAAACGGATCCTAAGACGACATTTTACTAAGAAATTCAAGAGACGATTTGCTTTGACGAAGTTAGTCTTTTATTTCCACAATCATCTCATTATTTTTGAGACAAGGATTGACTGTTTTGCTGCTTACGTTAAATTAAGTCAGTCAAACTCTACGGTACTTCGTTCGAATTGAAGGGTAAGAACGCTCTAATTTCACTAACAGGACATGCCCATGATTTGGCCTTATCAGAATTGAGCATCTTAGGGGTTCACTTCTCAAAGCTGCTCTACATCTACTGTAACAACATACAATGATGTTCGCCATGGGGTTTTATTTAAATGACCCGATTTGCTGGATCTGTTTAAGTGGTGATTGTGAGTGCTTCCTAACGCTCTTGCTTATTCCATAGGAATTATTCAAACTATTAAAGATAAGATTTTTGTTTTAAAATTTGTGTCCAACCAATTTTTCATATCATAACTAAATTTGCGTCAAATGAAGTTGAAATCGCAAAGGAAAATGGTCTGTAATGCTAACTAATTCTACAGAAGGTATGTTTTAATCAGAGGTGTGCGATAGACTTACCTCCACGTGGTGCACCCTGGGCAACGTATATTCATACGGCAAAAAAGTTTATTAACTGGCAGTTGACTTCACACTTCAAACTACCATCACCCCACTCTATGCCATATTCGACTATTTCCACAGTACTCACCTCACCTTTGTTCTACCTTTGTATTCGTCTCTTACATCTTTGAAACACTCCTCTCTTCCCCCTCTCGCCTTTTTTCCAGTTGATGCTTCTTTCCCTCTGTGAAGCCTGAAGGCAACTAAAGAGCTACTGATAACCATCAAGACGCCTGCCATTTGATACAAACACACACAATGTTTTAATGTTGTTTTTCTTCACTGAATTTGCTTTTAGTTGCTTCTTTCAATGCTTTGAGAATAGATGGTGCACCGCTAGTGGTTAGTCTACCGCAACGCTATCCCTGTGAAATCCTCGTGGGGGTGGTGGGAGGGGGGGGGGTAGACATTTTGACACTTAAGAATTCAGTACTTTCTGTGTTATTGGTGCCTTAATGCTTTCCAGGGGGAAATAAAACCTACAAAAGAAAAGGCATGATAAAATTCCCCCCCCCCACAGTCATCCTCTAGTTAATAAGTGGGGAGGTTAACGAAAGTCCTTTTTCATGTTATTTTAATCATCTCAATCAACGATCAATTACCTGAAATGGAACCACAGGCTTATTCGAAACAATGTCAAAAGTTTGGGCAATTTAAGCATTAGAACTAGCAAAAAACCGTTCTGATTTTACCTCCACTCGACAAATTCGAGCGAAACATTTAGACCAACACGTTCTGGCTATCAGAAGCATTAATTTAACTCGCAAAACCGGGAATAATTGAGCAGATTGAGTCATAGAGCAGCGATATATCTCAAATGAATCAAATCTCCGAATAGAAAATGATATATGCAATGCATTTCAGCAATCAAACAAAACGTAAATTTTGCTATACCGACAACGGGGTGTGTGAAAGGCTTATCTTCACGTGGTGCACCCTGGGCAACGTATATTCATACGGCAAAAAAGTCTATTAACTGGCAGTTGACTTCACACTTCAAACTACCATCACCCCACTCTATCCCATATTCGACTATTTCCACAGTACTCACCTCACCTTTTTCCTACCTTTGTGCCTGTCTCTTTCACATTTGTGAATCTTTCTTCTGTTCCCTACCCCTCCCCCCCAACTCGACTTTTTGCCACTTTTATGTTCCTCCACTCTGTGAAGCCTGAAGTCAACTACCAAAACACCTGCCATTTGATATAAATAATTAATTTATATTAATTTAGTTCTCTTATACTAAGAACATTAATTATGAATCACATATTTCTAAAATAAAAATCAAATTTTCGCATATTTTTAAATTTCGCCTACTTCGTTATATTATATAATTCACATCATTATTAGTAGTAAATCTTTCCCATTGGTTTATGGTTTTCCAATTCCTTTCTGTAAAAATTTCCTGGTTTAAATTAAAACGTTAGTTCACGTGGTTCTTAACCTCAGTTTCATTTCGTAAACATGTTTTCTTGATAAAAATGGGATAATGGGGTGGGCGAAGTTTGGCGAAAAAAATGAGGACTTAGTAGAGTCTCCCTTTAAAATATGTAAATTTTGTGAAAGATCATTCTAACACCACTTGATTTTAGTAATTTGTAATGGATTATTCCTCATTCCACATACAAGGAAGGGCTGTCCGTAGGGTCAACTCCAACTTGCTTTAGGGGCGGGAGTGGGTGCTTTTCCCACAGCGTTGCCGAAAACGATTCATTTCTCTGCCCCAGAAACGATTTGGTGTAAAATGGGGAAATTTATTGTTTTCACAATAAAACATTCAAGCATCCTCCACTCATCTATTCGGCAGCACCAAAATTCCCGTTCTAATCAATTGGAGCAAGGGCATCTAGTGCAGTTGGCATGGACACACGAGTTTCTGAGTTACCTATCCCACAGTTAACCTTAGATCTGATCCAAACAGTAGATTTTAGTGTGTCATCATCAAAACTGGTATGTTGTCGTTAAAATTCTCATAGCCTTATTTTAATTATTTAAAACGAAATTGACATCGATGGAATGTAGTTGCCGGACCATAAATTTCTGTTATGTCTTTAGTAGTCCTGCAGGTTTTCAAGCCCTAAACAAAGAGAAGCAGCACAAAATGTCAGCTTATTGCTCGCAAAGAAATATTTTGAAAGCAAAAAACTTGTTTTATTTGGATGTGTTGTAGCGTTGCTTCTTTCATCCTGCCTGGACACAAAGCAAACTCGAAAATTGGCTTGTAAAGTAAAGTAAAGTACATACTAGCATCCTCAATATATTGATTTTATCAATTTATGTACGCACACGCTCTATCCACGTTCCACTTATGCCATTTCACTCAGAGCACTTATCGATTGATGACCCCAAAATAAGGACACAAAGGTGTTTCCGTGTTAGGCAGGGGCTTGAGAGAGCGATAGAGCGAGAGAGAGGGGGAGAGAGATAGAGAGAGAGAGAGAAATCAAACAAGCACAGAGATAAATATCCGTCCGTCCGTCCGTTCTGTACCAGAGTGTGATTCACCACTGCTTTGTGCAACGATATTTTTTCTTTCCTTATCTGGGACAATAAGATTTACTGTACTTCTGCAGCGGCAACGTGTAGATTCGGTTGAATCATTCTTCTTATGATAGAGTCATTTTTTTAATATATATATATATATATATATTTGAAAAATTTATTCACATATTGTACAAAATTGGCACATTTCGGATTTAGACAATAAGTCAACTTTGTTGGGGCAACAGATGATTGTATGAGATCACGATGTTTCATCAAATTTGAGGCTATATAAGAGCGCATTGGAAATCTCCATGTAACTAATCCTATATGCAGATGCTTAGTATATCTGATAAAAATGGACTAAAAACGTTTTTGTTTGGTGCAAGTCTAAGACTCAAACTGTCAACGTTCAACTAAGAAGACCTTTCCTTGAGGTTGCAATACGATGACGGTTATTTCATAAAATTCAGCTTTGTCATGAACTGGGAGGTAGGTCTTCATACAGGCCTATCTAAGTCAGTTTAGTTGAGTCTCTAAGGAGGTCGAAGTTGTGGTGGAAATCTCGGAGTTGGAATAGAAATTACCTTCTTCAAGCAGAACAATCCGACTTCCAGGGAATGGGGATTATTAAAGAACAACTTTTCACTAATAAAATTCAATTATTGGACGCAAAAGCAAAATGATCGTTTTCATTTGAAATGTCTCCTGTTTTTACCGCAGATCGTATTGTTTGAACTTTTCCTTCATCCATCTTTCGTTCGCTTAAGTAACCAAGACAGCTGTCATCTCTTCAGCAAAATAAATGGCGTAAATGGTTTTGAAAGGGCAAATAAAACTTGTTGTGAATCTGGCTGTTTAAGCACGTAAAGTGTGTCCATTATTTATAAATAAATAATTTTTTTTAATATCAAATGGTAGGCTTTTTGATAGTTATCACTAGCACTTTAGCTGACTTCGGATTTAGCAGAGAGGAGGAGGAACAACAAAGTAATAAAAAGTCAAAGTGGGGGGGGGGTGGTGGGG
>UZAE01012368.1:25740-37431 GCA_900617975.1 Rodentolepis nana
GACATACAGTGGGGTGATGGTGGTTTGGAGCCAGAAGTCAACTACCGGTTAATAGGGGGATCATGGTAGTTTGAAGTCAACTGCCAGGTAATTGACGGGGTAGTTTGAAGTGAGAAGTCAACTGCCAGTTAATATAACGAATATGACATAGAGAAGTCAACTGCCAGTTAATAGATCATGGTAATTGAAGTCAGAAGTCAACTGCCGATTAATAGACTTGGGGTCATGATAGTTTGAACTCAGAAGTCAACTGCCAGTTAATAGACTTACTCATGGTAGTTTGAAGTCAACTGCCAGGTAATAGACTTTAGTTTGAAGTGAGAAGTCAACTGCCGATTGATAGACTTTTATTTGAAGTCAGAAGTCAACTGCCAGTTAATAGACCTTTTCAGTCAGAAGTCAACTGCCGGTTTATAGACTTTTTTGCCGTTTGAGTAGTCAGAAGTCAACTGCCGGTTAATAGACTTTTTTGTGAAGTGAGAAGTCAACTGCCAGTTAATAGACCTTTTTGCGTTGAAGTCAGAAGTCAACTGCCGGTTAATAGAATTTTTTTGCCGATAGTTTGAAGTCAACTACCGGTTAATAGGCTTTTTGGCCGTATGAGTATACGTTGCCCAGGGTGCACCACGTGGAGGTAAGTCGATCACACACCCCCATGATGAATCTCATAATGCCTGCCATTTGAAATAATAATACAAATTGGATTTTGACACTACCATTAAAGAAATGACTAACTTGGCGCTAACCACTTACCACACACCTAAGCCCAAATAATTACATTTATTTGCATGTTAAAGAAGTCTATATTTCATCTTCTTCCAGGCCAACTGAGGGCTATAAAATTTTTATTAATCATTTGCTACCATAAGACAGGAATGAACAATGCCTACAGCCTTTGATGACTATGAGGAATTTGGAAATAACAAAAAAATAAAAATTATTAATTGGCTTCACTAAGCGTATGATTTTTGAGCCTCATTTACATGGGAACAATAGTTGAACCAAACGGGTAGGCCTAAAATGGGTCTACAAGACGTATTGATCCAAATTCACCACTCACTCACTGAGACAATGTTACAGCAAATATATGTTTGATTTCCAGTCTACGTGAAGTGGATAAACTTTGCTTGTTCTATTTGCTCTAGTAGAGTGAATATTAATCAACATGTAATGATTGGCAATTCAAATAATTCAGCTGATCAGGTGGATATCAGCTCAACTAGAAACAGTGGGATTAAATTAGGTAAAATGACCATTGGAATGTTAAGAGGCCATCCGATCCATTAGAAGCAATCAGTACTCATAAATCACTAAACTGAATGTAACAATAACAAGTTATTTATCAAATTATATCCAGCTCAGTAGGGTGTGCGATAGACTTACCTCCACGTGGTGCACCCTGGGCAACGTATCCTCATACGGCAAAAAAAGTCTATTAACTGGGAGTTGACTTCTGACTTCAAACTTCAATGACCACGTTGTATGTCTCATCCGACTACTTCCACAGTACTCACCTCACCTTTTCTCTGCCTTTGTGTCTATCTGTCTCTTTCACATCTGTGAATCGCTCTTCTGTTCCCCACCCCTCGACTTTTGCCATTTTGATGTCCCTCCTCCTCTCTGTGAAGCCCGAGGTCAACTAAAGGCCTATTAATAACTATTAAAATGCCTGCCATATGAAATAAATAAAATAAACTTTATATTTGTATCCAGAAAATTTTCAAGTTTTTTTGTATATTAATGATATCAAAATATTAATAATAATTGTGGACTGTGAATATTGAAAGTTTTGAAGGACTGACTTTCCATTCCAAACAATTTCAATTTGAAATGGTGCCTTCGACTAACTGTTCGGACATTTTTCTTAATTACTCGACTGGGAAGCGCGCTGCTTCACTAAGCCCATCCTGAATACACCTACTCGGCCAATGATTCAAGATTTAATATAATTTTGCCTGCCTAAAATTTCTTCTTTTTTTCGCCTTCTCAATCTATCTGTGGATATCTTAATGAGAAAACAGTTGGCCAAACTCCATTTGGGCAGTTTTATGCCAAAACTCTAACTTTTTCTACTTTTATTTAAACTAGTAGGCATCTTCTTTCTTACCCTGTCATTACTCACTCTTGGTCAATGTGTGCCAAAAATGGTTAATTGTGAAGATAGCCTGATTAAACAAGACATTTAAACTGATTGTGCTTTACTTAGAAGATTTCGAAATCAAAAAGACCCTCAGTGTAAAGAAACTGCAAAAAGGCTGTTTTGTCATAATCTACCGCCTGTGTTGTATTATCGATTTTTGGTTTCATTAAAAGCCAAATCCAAACTCATTAAGCTCGTGTGTGCTCGTTTAAATTTAAAAAAAACTTCCGCCCTAACTTTTGTCATTCAACAATTAAGTAGAGGCGTAAATAATAATTCCAAAAGCTCTTATCGATTTCAACTTATGCTTTTAATAATCTCATTAGACAGATAGTAGATTCATCCAATTACTGGCATTTCAGGATAATTTCACTTAATTAAGTTGTTAAAGTGGAGCTGTTCGAATGAATTTATTTAATTTTAAATTATGAGAGAATTTTTCTCACAGAAAGTCAAAGGAAGTAATTGTCCAATTATAAGTTGCCATTAAGGCGTCAATCAGAAGTCATGACCTAATTCAATTCTGTCAACATATTCCTAATGTGGGAAAGAAAGGTGTGTCATGTTGACGGTGATGTTGGAATTGGGACCTCAATTAATTTGCTTTGAAATTGGTTGGAAAATATTCTCCTTACTAACAGGGATTAAGTAAGATATTACTATTCCCGTTGAAGTCAAAATGTTTTTTACAAGTTTTAGTCAAGTAATTGAATTTAAACGAGGGGATCAGTCAATTAGTCTGAAAATGTCAAAACAGGATTAGGAGGAGGAGGAGAAAGGTTGGAAGGGGGATGAGGGGGGGGGGTGGAAGAAATTGATATTCAGACCCATGCATTTTAAAACTTCCTTTAATTCTGGAATTATTATTTTTTCCCATATGAAGAATAGTTACTGGCTTCCAAATATAGGCTGAATGGGGGAACTGTTAGGGGTGTTAATTAAGTTGAAGCGGAAAATGAGTTAAGGTGTTATTTACGCTTTGCATCCACGGTAGCTTGACTTCAATTGGAAGAAAGATATTACCCTTTTTTTCTACTTCCTTTAATAAACAGATTGAGGTGACAATTAATAATTCATAATAACCAAACCGCAGCCTATTTTGAAGTTTGTGGAAGAAATAAGCCCCTTGGAGTGATCACTAAATGCTTGTTTAGCTTTTCAAGAAGGTGAGAGGTAACTTCAAAACCGGTAGGTAGTTCTAACGGGTAAAGATAATTTACCATTTGGTGTCACTGAAAGGCTCTTCCACCCAAAATTTTGATGACCAATATTTTTGTCTTAGCATTGATTGGGGGTGAAACTCTGTCTGCTATTTCAATTAATGAATTTTTCACAGAATTCACCATTTGTACTTTCGCTTGTTAACTATGGAGGGGGCTGTTGTCTAGTTGACAAGTAAAGACAAAAAGCGACAAAATTCTTAATTATAATTAATAATATTTTTTTTGAAGATTGCATGACAAAAGTCAATTTTTGAGCTGAAACTTTAGTCAGGCAAATTTAAAGCTGTAACTCCACACTATTTTCTGGTTATTTATTGTCATTTCTTATTTATTTAACCTGTAAGCGCCTAAGGTCATAGCCTTCTCCTACTAATCGAGTGAAGCCACTCGGCATCCTAGGCACAATCTTTCTACTTTTGATTTCAATTAGTCCATTTTGCTAAATCGGCTAGGAGTGATTTAGTAAGGAGCAATAAATAATGAGTCGAGGATGTTCTCGTATGATTTGCGTAACTATCAGCCATGGCTCACTTGAATTTAATCTTAGGCAGTAACAGACTGGAATCCAGACATCGACTGAGTTGCAATTAGACGTTCGAGTAAAGCGAGGTGGGAAAGCCAACTAGTGGAGTTAGTTATATCGGTCAACAGAAACCACTTAACGAGAACATAACCTCTTAATAGGGACATGGCAAACTCATTGCCCTGACTCCAAGCTTAATAGTACTCCTGATATCTTGGCGTCATTTGTTTACTAGCTGTTATAGTGGGACTGAAATCTACCGACGACATGCCAAATATTTCTTGAATGTTATAGACACGAACGTACTCAAAAATTTAGAGGTTAACTCCTAAAATTTGTAGCATAAAAACGTGATCTAAATAACAACTAAATGCCCCAAGAGTTCAAATGCTGTAACGTTCACTGTATTTTCAACTTCTCACTCACTCATCCTACTTGACTTATTTGATGTTTTCTTGTCTAATAATTATAGCATTCATAGCTTTATCGAGACAAAATTGATTTCAAATCCATGGCGACTTCCACTTTCAAGAGATATATATCGACCGAAGCCAATATCTCAGCCGATATGAGAGATGAGTCAGAAAAATGGGAGACGTAGTGACACCAATCGTGTTTTCTTCATTGCCATGTTATGAGAAGTTAATAAGTTCCCAAGCCAATTTGGGATAGACCTTTCCAATTATCATCCTAGGAGGAGGGGAGGGGAGGGGAGGGAGGGTAAGCCACCATGGAATATTTAGAGCCAACCAATGGGGTTCACTGACAATGGGAATCGAGCATATGAACTTTGAAATGCCAGACAATTACCAATTAGTCATGCCACTGATTTTTTTTACCATTTAAAAAGGAAAGAATAAACATACAATGTGCAAAAAAGTTAAAATTTTATACATTAGAGAGAGAGAGAAGAGAGAGAATTAAAACGCATCATCACAGACATCATACTGGTACCGGGGGGAAAGGAAAAGCGGAAAGCAAACCAAGACCGTCGCAATTGGGGAAATTCGACGAGGTAGAAAAATCTGCAGGACCCTCTCCAGAATCACAATAATAAATATATATATATATATATATATATATATATTTATCTTTAGCAAGACACTTTATGTACAATCACGCATTCAAAGAATTCGCTGTTTAGGCGTTTTTTGTTAAGTAAGCGAGGTTTAGTGAACCTATGTACAACCGGTCGATAACTATCACAGAAGGGAAATAGAGGAGAGGAGAGGAGAGGTGAGGTGAGGTGAGGTGAGGGGAGGGGAGGGGAGGGGCAGGTAGATCAATGCGCAGAAGTTGGAGGGGCCATGTCACAGGCCGTAGTATTTGGCGACGTAGTTGACGCATCTGAACCAGTTGGCTTGACTAGAAATGGCATCCGACCTGTTGACATTTGGGCTCCATGACCAAAGACAAAACCATAGTGTTCTGAAAAGTTCATTCCACCACCACCACCACCACCGTTAGTATTTCGAAAGGTCGGCAGAGACTGACGCCCACTATTTACACTTCCGCCACCTCCATAAAAGGATAGAGAGGAGGAATTGGAAGAGAGAGAATCAGACGGTGTTACCAGGAGGGAACCCCTTAGGGCAGTCCTCATTTCTGAAGTAACTTCATTCCTCGCTGTTTGAGTGGATTGAATCGGTGGTGGGAAATCCAGCTCCACATAAATATCTGAATCATGAAGGCGGCCTTTATCTTGACTGGAAACACCTTTGATATTACCATTACCACTATTACTGTTGTTGCTGCTATTAGTATTACTATTATATTGGTGACTTGGAGATGTCACACATGGAATAAGACCATTCCCTTCTTCTGCAGAACGGGGTCTTCCAAGTACATGCTCTAAGGCTCGTCGGATATTCTTAGAAGTGGACGTTGTACTACTTGATCGAGATCCTAACTGAACACCCCCATTATAAACCATCCCAGAGGGCATGTTTTCAAGATCCTTCATTCCAATCGGCTGACTCAGAGGTTTTGTTGCAAGCTGATGTGTTAGAGATCGAGCCCGTGGTCTTGAAACAGCATCTGCAATCTGGGTAGTAGAAGGAAGGAAGCGAATTGGAGCTGTTACGCTGGTTTTCCACTTAGTTCCGGTATCACTCGCGGTTCTGGGCCGCTTACGGTCTTTATCATTCTCATCAGCGCAACAAGATTCTTCCACCATTGACTTATGACTGGTTTCAAATGATACGGAAGATCGTTCACAGATTGATCCTTTTGACATTTGACACACACACAGCATCGTGTGATTTGATGATCCAGCTGGTACGTATGTCAGATCAGCGAATAACTCGTCATTGTCTCGATGGGAGTAGATCCGACTCCGGTTATTGGAACTCATACTTCCACCGCTGCCTCCACTAGAAATCCCCAGATTATTTCCATTTTGTGAGGTGTAGCCACTGAAACCTCGTTTTGGACGACGTAATTGAACTATTCCACCAGATGAGGACATCTTTTTGGTTGAGGAACTTCGACTTATTTCAGAAGATTGGGATCCTACTTTGGTGGTAAGTCTGTCGATTCCAAAGATGAGCGAATCCATGTAAACTCCATCACGGCCTTCTGAAAGGGAGAAGAGAAAAAATATACCAATTAGTGAAAGATTAAGGAATTAATGGTTTTGAAAAGCTGACAAAGATAAGCCCACAACAAATGTAATTATAATGTTGAGCTTTAGCATAAGCTATCAGGACTGGGTGGACTAAAGTCGACCCCCCCTCCCCACCTCCCTGACTATATTGATATACCGATGCGCACAGCGTTTCCGACACCTTGGCGGTTATTTGTTGTGAATCTATTATCACCACATACGTGACTTGAGTATGAAGATCAATGGAATGAATAAGACTTGAATTAATTGGGTAAACTTTGTGAAGTTGAAATAGCGTCTTTGAGTAACCCTGGCTCCGTCTTACCTCTCCAGATCTGTCCCAAATGTAGCCCAAGCTTGTTTAGTGGATCGATAAATAAAACTGCTGAAACGAGACTTGTAGTGCAGATTTAATGACATGTACCTCTAAACAACGTAATCATCAATTTTTGTCCATAATTCCTCGTTATCATCACGGGAAGCGCTACCCTCCCCCCCCCCTCTTCACTCACTAACAATTAACAAAATCTCCTTCTACTTCTTTCTCCCAACCACATTTGTCTGACTTAAATCCTGATTTCATCATTTTGGGATAGGCCATTTTGAGAAAAATTAATCAGTAGTTTTGCGAGGTGATTCCCAAGCCTAATTCGGCCAGGCCTTTATTGTAGTATGGTGCAATACATTGCTCATATATTTTTCCCAGGTACTTAGTACCTTATTCCGGTATCGTCATCTAGACCTTTATTCTTCTCTCTTTGACTCATTCTCATTGCATACATGACCATTTTCCGAAGAACCATTTAAAGGGTAGGTGACGTCACTAATATTTCTTAGCCCAAATGTCGTTTACTTTCGTGCAGCTAAACTCAGATAAATTAAAACTGATACGGCTTATGACAATTATCTATATAGTAATAAGCCTAAAGCTATGATTTCCTTATAGAGAATCAGACAAAATCATCTTAAAAAACTTGACAAAGTTGTCAGATGTCAAAATGTACAGTCAGTAAATGAGATGCATCAACAAACTTACGGTCAGCTGGTATCATAAGTGTGTTTGGAGAAAACTTGACAGTAGGCTGTCTAGACACTGAGGAGACAGTTCCAGAACGCGGTGTCTCGCATTCTCCAATTCCAGCAGCTTTTGACGGCCTCGTGATACTCGAGAGATAAGCAAGAACATGGTGGATGGTCTCCTCCGAGGGAATTGCACTTTGAAGATTTCCCAAACGATCGTCGCCTACTTTGCCACCTTTTCCATTTACCTCTAGGCTCTCGCCAGCTGTGTACTTCGCTATGCTCTTGATATGTGTACCAACAAGATTATCTGAAAGTAGAAAGAATGGTCTACTTATTTGTATTCAGTAGTTGGACTTTTATGTCTCGTTTCATTGGACAGCTTACCAACGTTGAGCTGCAGATAGTGATTGATAGGGTCGGTGGCAGCTGCGACTGAATCTGTGTTAGAATTATGAGTTGGTGTTGGTGGACTATCTTCTGTGTCAAGGGATTCATCGGTGGATTTGTTCGGTGACCTAACGAACAAAAAGCAGATGAATTGATTCAGAAATGAATGCGTATGTAATGAATCTTCCATGGCGAGAAGGACAGAGTCCAATCTTAAATACTTTTTCACAGAAGAAAACAAATATATCTCACCTATAACTAATAAGAAATACCGTGAAATTCCAGCTTAGTAGATAAAAGCTATGACCATCCAACTAGCCGCTATTTTGAAGACATTCTTTTATGAAAACTTTTGCTAATTAGGATTATACCACTAGTATAGTGTATGCTGATAGTGAGTTTTGCAAATGTTGCACCTTCAAACCAAACAGTTTAAGACGAAGTTGCTTTACCTTCAAATAACTGCATTTTACAGCAAAGCACAACTGCAGAGTATCATTTATCAAGCATCATTAATCTCTGCCTCGCTGCGCCTAGGTAAAATTTAGATTCCTGCACTCACTGCTACTGTGGATCAAAATAGGGAACCGTATTCTTACCACTAGTGCCATGGAGTGTGAACCGAATAAAAAGGTTATGCAATCTCAGAACTTACTGGTAAGCGGATTCATTTTGCTCGCTAGCCGCCATGTCCTCCAACACAACAACTTCAGGAATAGGTTCAGCAGAAAGTCGAGAGGGAAAAGAGCGACTTTTTCTCGAGAGTGAGGAAGAAGAGAAGTGAGGATGGAAGCGCCGTCCAATGAGATGAGAGGCGGAGTGAGAGGAGAGGGAAAGAGTGGCGAGGTCGGGAAGAGGGGGTTTGAGGGGAGAAGCCGATGGAGGTGGGAATGGGGCCACTGAGGATTCAGGAAGAATTGGCAGATGGGTGGAGGCAGTGAAGGACAATCGTTGATCAGAGGTGGAAAGCGAGTTGCAGGTGAGGAGAGACTGTTCCTCAGGCATTATTGGTACCGTTACCGCTGTCACTGCTGACGATTCCGCATCTGGTGCTGATGCAGCACCAGGAACTCGCGGCAAAGGAGGACCAGCCAAATTCACTCCCATCGTCTTCTTTCTGAAATTCGACATCAGTAGCAAAAGATTCTTCACTATCATTTTGTTTTTCATAGAATAGTTATGAAATCGAAAGTGCAATTATCATGTGAAGTATCATACATTCAGTGGAAAACAATGCAAAGCAATAAGTGCATAGCCAAGTTGTAATTTTTAAAGATTAATGCAGCCAATGTATAATTTATTTAAGCAAACATGAGATCATTAGTATTCGAGTAGTATATCTAATAATATATTCTACATTAACCATATACTCGAATTCCGTTTGAATTAATTCTAGTTAGTTCGGCGTTGTCTGAATGTCCCCCCCCCCCCTCCTCTCCTATTGATAGCCATAAGTAGATCAAAGTGACATGATTCGTCATTCAAGTTAATCAACTGGTCTGAATATCTGAATTTGGCAGGCGCGAACGAACACACTCTGATCTTCTGAGGTTAAGCGCAAAAGTCCCAACCCTGAAATGATCGGAAGTCTCTTCAAAGCGTACAACTAACAACGTCTTAAACTCAAAAAAAGCAATACCTCCCACCCCCCCACCCCCACTAGCTCATTTTACCACTTCGTGTATTCAAAAGCCACCTCGTTGTAAAAAGATTTGCATACATCTTTACGGTAGCAATAATAAGTTTACACGAAAGGTACTGGCTCGAACGTGCTGACAAATAAAAGGGGAGTTTACATGGAGATGACATAGTATTAAGTGAGAGTGCCTTTCAGGACAATGGTCGAGTTAATTACCATCTTGAACACACACACACACATTTGTTGACTACTGCCATGATCAGCACTAGCAGATCAATGATATGACGTGAGATTCTCGTCAGAGCTACTCTACGATAATTATTACTTTCCTCCCTATTGACAATCACTTCATTCCAAAAATAATGTCAGCTAGGAAGTCCATCTAACGGAGTAACTCAAATAGAACGCGATAGCAACGACATCACCAAGTCCTCGTAAAATATATGACTTAGGTAGTCTGTTAGCCCCCTATTGATTAAGCTCAGCAGCTTTTTCTACACGAAATTTTCAAATCGAAATGGAATGCTCTCTTTTTAAGCACCATTCTGTGGTATGCGATGAATCATCCTGCGCAAATTTCAAAGTCGCATTAGCAACCAAGATCCTTCTCAAATTAAAGGATCCCCATACGTTTCGTCCCCCCCCCCCCCCCCCACCTCACCTCCTCTCTTGAAAATTAACTGCACAGATTGTGATCACATTTATGTTTATCGATGAGGTCTGAGATTTATAAGTGGCTAGACCTTATGGATGTGAGGTCAGTATGAGGTCATGCCCAGACCACAAGTCCAGATCCATGGGTGACTCTTTAGTAGGTATTGACTACGCGAATGACGTACATTCACCCAAAAAGCTGTGAAAGACCAGGGGTTTTAGAAGTACGCAAACCGCTTACAAGTGAGAGAAATTTTTGTTAACCGAGTGTCATCTCTATCCTGTCTTACCAGCAAATTACTTGCATTCACTGAATCATATTAGTTGCGACTTATGACTTGATATTCTCTAGTTAAAAAATAAGATGCATTCACCGTGTTACTCGTTAGCATCTCTAAGAGATGCTAATGAGTATCTTCGATCTTCGAACATTCTGAATTTGCGAGAACAACAGCAATTTTCCTCGAGTGTTCTGAATGCCCAAATGCAAGGGACTGAAGTATAACTTCGAAATACCTTAAGAACTCCCAATTCTTAATTCAATAGCTCCTTCAAAGTTCAAATGCTGCCAAAAAGTGGCTCTAACCTTCAAATCGTACCCAGTGTCACACCACCTAGCGAAACTGGAAACCTCGTGATTACATTGTTCGCCCATTATACTATCGCGGGTGTGCGATGGACTTACCTCCACGTGGTGCACCCTGGGGAAACGTATACTCATACGGCAAAAAAGTCTATTAACCGGTAGTTGACCTCTGACTTCAAGCTACCATGACCCCACTGTATGTCATGTTCGACCCCTTCACAGTACTCATCTAGCCTTTTCTCTGCCTTTGTGTCTGTCTGTCTTTTACATCTCTAAATCGCTCTTCTTTTCCCCAGTCGAATTCTTCTCACCTTAATGTTCCTCCATTCTGTGAAGCCCGAAGTCAACTAAAGGGCTAATGATAACTTTCAAAATGCCTGCCATTTGAAATAAATAAATAGATAAATGTTCGCCCATTCAGTTTCAAATATTTAATTTATACGGTAAGATTACCCCATCGATTACATCACAGCTAATCAGCACTCAATCGTTTTGATTTGAAGTGACTTTCTCAATGGCGATAATAATAATAATCAAATTTTGAATATCAATCAATAGAGATATCTTCGTTTACTGCGTAAAAAGAATGAAAATAGAAGCAGAATAAAATACCCGAAATTAGGAAGTGTTTTTCGACGCGAACTCGGTCCATCTCGTCCCAATTTGAGCCAGGTGGTACATTGACGCATCAGTCTATAAAGTAGAACAAAAATAAGATGGATGAGGAGTATCAAGCTGGCAGAAAAGTGGAACAGCAAATGATTTTCGTCAACTTCAAAATCCACCTCTGTTTAGTAAATACATTGACTCAGGCGGTGAAATCACGTATATGTAGCATTAAATCCCCACCGCAATATGAAAATAAATATCGACCCACTCCTCTTTTCTTCCAAGTGACCACTAAACGTGAT
>UZAE01012369.1:0-44459 GCA_900617975.1 Rodentolepis nana
TGCCTCAACGTGGTGCACACTAGGCAACGTATACTCATTCGACAAAAAGGTCTATTAACCGGCAGTTGACTTCTGACTCCAAACCACCACCACTCCAGTGTATGTCATATTCGACTACTTTCGCGGTACTCACCTCACCCTTTTTCTACCTTTGTGTCTGTCTCTTTTACATCGTTGAATCACTCTTCTGTCTCCCCCCCCCCAGACTTTTTTCCACTTTGATGTTCCTTCTTCTCTGTGAAGCCTGAAGTCAACTAAAGGGCTAATGATAACTATCAAAATGCCTGCCATTTGATATAAATAAAATAAATGATTCTATGGTGTTGATCCCACTTTATACTTCTAAAGTACAGTCGCCTTAGATTCGGTAAGAGGGAAAAGGAAGCATTTTATTAACTCGTTAAAGCTTTCATCTGGATACACCTGAAGCTGAAGGCGACATAGGGAGAACATGGGAGAACCTATCACTCTGGGAAATAAATTACGACATCACGACTTTGAATTTTTCAGCTTTACATCAATGCGTTATCGGAGTTCATTGCCCATAGCCTCTAACCGATCAAATTTCAATGAAGAGCCATGAAGATAGTAACCAAAGTAATTTATTTAATAACAGTATTCAAAACAATCATTGAATCATTTGACTTACGCCTAGTGCCCCACATTTTTGGGTTAAATCAAAAAATGTGCTGTACCCCAAGAACCCGGGAAATTTACATGATTATTAATGTGGTGTTAATTTTAAATTTTATAATAACACAGAGTTATCTGCTAATTCAACTCGAAAGTTATGATATTAATGCTCACTGGCAAGGGAAAGAGAAAAGTTGATCGTATCGAAGATAAGTCAGTTTTCAACACTTTCTCAATTGTATCATATGATAAGCATCCACAAATTGATTTGTGGGGCTGACCAATCAATTCTCGAATTGTCAAAATCAACATGTCTACAGTCAACCATTTTCTTCAACATCGCACCAAGCAATGTCATCCAGATAGTAGCGTTATGTGCCCCAGAACCTCAGTTGGTTGAAGCCAAAATGTTAAATTCCTGAAAAAGCTAATCGCCCCACTAAGCTATTTGTCGTTTAAGTTATTCCTTTCGGATTAACTTCATGTTTGCGTCTAATTAGCATTATCAATTTTAAAGTTGCGTGAAAAATGGCAAAAAATGTTTAATATTTACTTTAAAAAATATTAATATAATAATAATTGTGCGTAGTCCCTTGGGGTGTGAGACATGAGTATTCTCCCCACGTTTTCCAAAAAAAAATATGAAGGCGAAATCATGAGTAAAGTATCAATTTGAATTTGATTTGACTAAGCCCTAAGCACTAACGTTACTTCTCCGAAATTCCCGTGATAAACGACTACGAGGACGAGAGTTTTGAGGGCACAACAGTTATTTATTTATTTATTTATTTCAAATGGCAGGCGTTTTGATAGTTATCATTAGCCCTTTAGTTGACTTCAGGCTTCACAGGGGGAAGGAACATCAAAGTAACAGAAAGTCGGGGAGGGGGNAGTCTCTTCACCTGTTATCAGATGGCTGATGATACATCCATTAAGGCCATTCAGGAGCTTCTAAAAGTGCAATTTATGTAAGTTCGATTCGTCTTTTTTGTCGATCATTACATAATCAGAAATAAATGTCATTTAATCATCCATTCTGCTCTAAGGGTGGCCACTTTTATGATGGTTATACTTTTATTGAATAAACCATTTAAGCATGTTTGTAAAACTTCGATTGAGTTTAAAATATAGGGGATACGTTAGGTGGTCGACATTGGTTAATGTGCTCAGGTATATTGGTTAGTGGATAAGGACTTGATCTAGTGGTTGTTCATTTGTAGTGGGTAGATTCAGAGGTATTCTATGATTTATGGTCTAAACAAACGCTATTGAAATCTTCCAGATAAGAGATGTAATGGAAAGGCATGGAAACCCATTGGAAGGAAGGATATTTATTTATATCAAATGGCAGGCGTCTTGATGGTTATCATTAGCCCTTTAGTTGACTTCAGGCTTCACAGAGGGGAGGAGAAACATCAAAGTGAAAGAAAGTCGAGAAGGGGGGGGGCAGAAGAGTATTTCAAAGACGAGGGTAGAAAAGGTAGAAAAAGTGTGAGGTGAGTACTGTGAAAGTAGTCGAATATGACATACAGTGGGATCATGGTAGCTTGAAGTCAGAAGTCAACTACTGGTTAATAGACATTTTTACCGCATTTGTATACGTTGCCCAGGGTGCACCACGTGGAGTTAAGTCTATCGCACACCCCTGGAAGGAAGGATATAAAGATACAGCAGGTAATCTTAATTGGTAAAAGGTGCGGCGGTGCTACTGTAGTGGTTACTCCTATGTTAAGCAGCGTTGAACTGTTGTTAAGTGCACATTTTTGTTGGAAAAGTTTTTCAGTGCTTTCTGCATGCTCACTTTGATCTGCGTATTGCTTCAGTATTGACTTGCATGGTTGGCTGCTTAGCCTACTTCCAATTCTTCAGTAGCAACGGTCTTGTCGTAACTTTATTTGCAGTGACCATGTTTTTTATCTCGTTCAGAGATCCACCATAGCAATGAGTTCCTCTTTGATTTGAATTCATGAAATTTTAAATGGTCAAAAATTAGTCTTTTTCCTTAATTGTATGTCTATAGAAGGGGTTTCGATCTTCTATCCAGACATCTTGTAGAGAACCAATCTGCAATTATGTCTGATTTGGAAAATACAGTTCGGTCTAGATTTAATTGGATATAGGCTTTTATTTTGGTAAGTTGATATGATTCTTGAACCATGAATTTCAATCATTTTTGAAACTAGACTCAGATTCCTGCAATTAGAGACCACTGTAAATAATTTATTTATATCAAATGGCAGGCGTTTTGATAGCTATCATTAGCCATTTAGATGACTCCAGGCTTCACAGAGGGAAGGTTCATCAAAATAGAAGAAATTGGAGGGGTGGGGTACAGAAGAGAGATTCACAGATGTAAAAGAGGCAGACAGACACAAAGGTAGAGAAAAAGGTAAGGTGAGTGCTGTGAAAGTAGTCGAATATGGCATACAGTGGGGTGATGGTAGTTTGAAGTCAGAGGTCAACTGCCGGTTAATAGACTTTTTTGCCGTATGTGTATACGTTGCCCAGGGTGCACCACGTGGAGGTAAGTCTATCGCACACCCTTAGAGTCAGATAAATTATAAAATATGCATNATGTAGCAGGATCCTCATTTTTATAAATAAGTTCCAGAGGGTTGCTGTTTAGCATGTCTTCGATTTCCTTTCCAACTATATTTGTATCCTTGTAGCCCCATCTAGTGGAATGGGCGTTGAAGTCTCCTAATACTATAGTTTTGTGTGAGATGTTCAGAAAGTCAAAGTTGAGACAATTCTGGGGTGAATTATGGACTGCATATACCTTGAAGTGATTTTGACATTTCCAAACATTTAATCTGATTATTTCGCACATGTCTTGTGTCGAGCCCATACTCTTGATTTGATCGTAGTGTGAGGTGAGGCCTTCTTTTGCTCCAGTCACAATGCCACTTGCAACTTGCCGGTATTTAAGGTTTGCTTGCATGATCGTAGAAATGTCTATTTCATATATATGTACGATTTTCTGGTTTCGGATCTTTTTGTCCTGTGACATCCTTCCAGCATTCTACCGAAGGATGTATGGTAGTTGTGATTCGCCCTGATGAGGGTGATTTCTCTTAGAGCTTCTTTTCAATCTAATCATAAAAAACTGAAGTCGAATGCTGAGTAATTGACATTTTTGCTTATGAATATACGTTGTCCTGGGTGTATCACGTGGAGGTAAGTCTTTCGCTCACCCAGTGAGATAGCTATACTAAGGTTACTTGTTTAACTTTCATAATTTTCAACAATAGCTTGATATTACTATTGGAATAATTTATTTATTTCAAATGGCGGGCTTTTTGATAGCAATCATTAGCCATTTAGCTGACTTCGGGGTTCACAGAGGGAAGGTTCATCAAAATAGAAGAAATTGGAGGGGTGGGGTACAGAAGAGAGATTCACAGATGTAAAAGAGGCAGACAGACACAAAGGTAGAGAAAAAGGTAAGGTGAGTGCTGTGAAAGTAGTCGAATATGGCATACAGTGGGGTGATGGTAGTTTGAAGTCAGAGGTCAACTGCCGGTTAATAGACTTTTTTGCCGTATGTGTATACGTTGCCCAGGGTGCACCACGTGGAGGTAAGTCTATCGCACACCCTTAGAGTCAGATAAATTATAAAATATGCATTATTGGCTTTAGAGGATCGGCCTATGTGCGAGATGTTCTTCGTATACTCGTCGAACATCAGGGCAAGCGAATCACGGGTCGATCGAATGCTGAATTGATTCGGATTATTCAGAAGCTCTCAAGTAATTTTTCTCTCTCTCTGGACTTTTTATTTCACTTTACTTTTTAGCTTTATAATTTTGCGCTATTTTCTTGGTGGTAGGTCTGCTGCCAAAGCCGGACAAGTCAGCTGATCATTTGAAGAAATTCTTTAATGGAGTTCATTTGGATCGTGGGCTGAGAAACAGTGTTTGCCAGCTCTTTCACCTCAGGTGTTCTTCAAACGTTGCCGCTCAATGCATGGTGCGTAGTAGTAGTAGTAGTAGTAGTCCTTGTTTGATAATAATCTCTCGTTTCACGTGAACCTCTCAGACTTGAGGGGGTCTATTTTGGGGAGTAAATATCCTGCTTTATCGCGTTGTTTTTGGGAATATAATATTTGACACTACTAGTATGTAATAGTCTTCCAGCTTGATTTTTCGTTGCTAATCATTATTATTTGAATCTGTGTAAAATCAATTGCTTTGTAAGCGTCACTTAGAAAAATGCGCAGTATGTATAATTTGACTATTCATTTCTTTCATTACAATACTGCCTTGAATACTTCTGTATGGAAGCTCCACCCGCCTCCCCCCCCCTCTTTTCTTTATTAAAAAATCGCAAGATTTCATATCCACCCGTAGTTGATCTCTAGCAATGGTCTTATTTATATCAAATGGCAGGCGTTTTGATGGCTATCATTAGCTCTGTAGGTGACTTCAGGCCTCACAGAGGAGAAGAAATATCAAAGCGAAAACGATTTGAGAGGGGGGGGGGGACAGAAGAGTGTTTCAAAGATGTAAGAGAGAGACACAAAAGTAGTAAAAAGATGAGGTGAGTACTGTGGAAATAGTCGAATATGACATACAGTGGGGTGATGGTAGTTGGAAGCCNCACGTTTTCCAAAAAAAAATATGA
Source organism: Rodentolepis nana (assembly GCA_900617975.1). Lineage (NCBI taxonomy): Eukaryota > Metazoa > Platyhelminthes > Cestoda > Cyclophyllidea > Hymenolepididae > Rodentolepis > Rodentolepis nana. Next base: position 5,257 of record UZAE01012369.1, read on the forward strand.
AGGCGAAATCATGAGTAAAGTATCAATTTGAATTTGATTTGACTAAGCCCTAAGCACTAACGTTACTTCTCCGAAATTCCCGTGATAAACGACTACGAGGACGAGAGTTTTGAGGGCACAACAGTTATTTATTTATTTATTTATTTCAAATGGCAGGCGTTTTGATAGTTATCATTAGCCCTTTAGTTGACTTCAGGCTTCACAGGGGGAAGGAACATCAAAGTAACAGAAAGTCGGGGAGGGGGGTGGGGAACAGAAGAGTGATTTACAGATGTAAAGAGACAGACATGAAGGCAGAGAAAAGGTAGGATGAGTACTGTGCCAGAAGTCAATCGCCAGTTAATAGACATTTTTGCCGTATGAGTATACGTTGCCCAGGGTGCACCACGTGGAGGTAAGTCTTTCACGCACCCCTGAGAGCACAACATAATTTTCAGTTAGTGATGACAAAGTGCTTGAATTCAAATAAATTGAGCGCGTATTGGTGTCTAGACAGATTAGTGCAGATTTGTTGTCAGAAAGCAAACAAAATGGGATTGAGAGCGTAATCTTTTCTAAAATTTAATTATGTGTTGAAGCAATGCCTCATCCCTATTTGCCAGACTCGCAAAATTTTTATCAAATACAATTTGAGCCTTTGAGATCTTGAAATGAACAATAATGAAATGACATTTAAGTTGATACATTTTTCATGCTTTGCCTTGAGTTCAACTTGGGCGAACTCTTTTATGTTCTACTTCCACACGGTGTTCTTCGGCATTTTAGGAAAGGAAGACCCACCAACCAATCAGAATCATCTTCCAAAAACCCTGTGACGCACCCTGAAGGTCAGCATTTAACGAATTTTACCTTTGACGTAATTAGTAGCCTAACTAAAAAGTTCGAAGTAAATAAGATTCATAGCTCGAATTTATATCTCATTACTCCTCCCTTCGTCTGTGTTTTGTCTTTCCATTATTAATTACCATTATCCAGATGGAGTAACTTTAGCAATTTTTTAAAAAGAGAAAACGTATTGAGAATGGGATGTAACTTTCCACTCCATTCAAACATTAATTACATGAATCTATTCAGGGTCAAGCGGAAATAGCTGTGTTTGATTGGTGGTCAGGAAAATATGTGTTTTACTGAAAATATCTCTTAGTCAATTCTTTGGCAGTGAAATACGAAATTGCCTAGAGTTACTTTCTGGTTAGTGAGTATTGCAGTGACAGTTTCAATCATTTATTCTAAATCCGAAGATTGAACTTGCCATCCAGAACGCCGGAAGACTGAATATTGAAGCGGACGACATAGTGATTAATAAACACAAAATTCAAAGTAACGCGATTTGAGGCTGAGTGAATTTTTTATAATGCCTAGCATTCCTCTCTACTTCAAATTGACAAATTCCTTTATACCCTACTAGAAATGACTGATCTTTCGAAAGTAGTTAAGTGCCTCCCACAATTGGAATTGCTTTCAATTTTGAAGTACTTTACTGTGGATAAGGAAATCGACATGTTTCCATCGAAACGGCTTCTGGAGCATCAAAAGATGTTTAACATCCATATCTTCAAATATTATGAATTGGTAAATTATTCAGTATAACTAATGGATAGACAATTGGTATCAAGTAAGGAAGTAATAAATAATGGTTAATAAATAAATCAGTGTGGTGCACGATAGACTAACCTTCATTCGGGGCTACCTGGGCAACGTATACTCATACTGCAAAAAAAGTCTACAAACTGACAGTTGACTTCTGACTTCAAACTATCATGACCCTACTGTATGTCATATTCGACCACTTTCACAGTACTCACCTTACCTTTTTTCTACCTTTGTGTTTTTCTCTTTCACATCTTTGATACACTCATCTGTTCCCCCCTCTCGACATTTTGTGACTTTGACCTTCATTCCCTCTGTAGAGCCCGTAGTCAACAGAGGGGCTAATAAAAATTATCACAAAGCTAGCCATTTGATATATAATTAAATAACTATAACTTTAATAAACAAGTTATATGGAGGAATAAAAAAAATATTTCATTTTTGATTATGCATGGTTCTTAAATATAAGGAGTAATTAAGAAAATCTTCAGAGGGAAATTCGAAACGGTGCATTATTGCTAGAATCGATTGTATGATGTTTACCAGATAGACATCGGAAGATTGGTTGAAACGGCAAATTACCATATTTCACGAAGCGCATCTTGCCCTCTTTTTCCATCCTCAAAGAAGTTGACACGAGAAGCGCAGCTGCTACTTATTTAAGAGTTCAGAGAAAAGCAAAACGAAGCAGCACTTCACTACAAAAGCTCATACTTTAGAGGAGGGGGTGGTGGGGAGGAGGAGGAGGGATGGGGAAGAAGATGAGTTTGTTGGAGTGCAGGGTGGGATATAAGTGGAATCAAAATTAATGGGACTGGCAGACAGGTGCAGGAGATTCTCGAAGGTGTATGTGTGTGTGTGTGTGTGCGCGCGTTTTGATGATACCAATTACTACCGCCAGTTTTCAAATACCAGTCTCTCCACCTACTTTGATATGCGTTTTAACCCCACCCCATGTCAACCTAACTCATAAATCTTCAGAAACCGTTGATGACTGGTGTGTTTTTGGTAGTCATTATCATCAACCCCAAGATCGGACGAAAGAGATGTCTCAATTTCTGTGAGTGGGATTTGTACAATTCTTTCGCCAACTCCAATTTATTATTCTTAAATTTAATTAACGCGTAATACGTATTAATAATGTAAGTACTCACCAGAAACTTTGCTTAGTAGTCAATTGAATATTTTGTCGAATACGACTCAGCAAGAGTACATTTTAAGTAGTTAATTATTTTGTCATTGAATTGAGTGCTTTATTGTAATTCTTTTGAGTTGGAGCTAGCATAAAATGATCAAATGCGCAATTCAAATTGCCAAAGTGTTGTGTGTGGGACCACCCAAAATGATCAAACGCGAATGTCGGCAAATGTCGAGTCAGAAATCACTCGAATCGCCTTCAACCCACCCTTCCTTCCTCACACTCGCACCATATGCTGATGTGAACTTCATTACTGTCGGTTTAAATTGAGTTATTTTGTGCTCAAGCCCTGGAATATGAATGCTCATAAAATAAGGTCAAATTGACAGCTTGGTTAGATTAGATGACGAACTCATTGGCTTAATTGAGGTCATTCGGGAGTGACTTTTTAGGCAAATATTTGAAGTCGCGCTTTTTATATTTCCCATAAATCAAAAGAATTCAAGTTCCAATCATCAGGGCATTACGCAGACTGTCCTAAAAATTATATATTCCTTTACAATATAATCTAATCGTTATTGATTGGAAGGCTGATTATTTCCAAACATTAATGCCCCCCCCCTCCATTTCCAAATAGAAAGCTGAAATGCTGTTATCGACTTCGCTGGTCTTATCTACTTCTTCATGGCTGTAAGATGACAGTAGTGAAGCCACCATTCATTTAAATCGATGATATTTACTCAATTTAATTTATTATCTGCTAAATCAAGGCTATTGTGAGTTGGTACATTTTGGTATTATAAAGTGCCTTGTTTCCTTTATGAGAAAATGTACATTTCAATGCTTCAAAATGACTAAACGCTTAAAACCTACGGAGCTCGGGGGTAAGGATACTACTTTTGTTAATCTCATAGGTATGATGAATGGTGTAAGATAAATGGCAATATAATAATATCCATTCAAAATACTACAGGTTCAGAGCAGAAAGGCAAATAAGTTTGAATACTACCACGCCAAAGATGACCTCGTGCACACTTCGCCAAAAGTCCATTCATTCATTAAACAGCGAGGTATCATGAACATGTAAAGGTTGGGATTCGTCTCATGCGTAATGGTCACTTTGTGCCCTTCTCTCAAGGTAGAAATTAAAAGATCACTGCCCTTCGGTCCACACGCACAGTCTCATTGGTGGACAGTAACACTTGCTAATTCCATTCGAATAAGTGGGAGGGTGAAACGTGAAGAACGTGTAAGAACGACTTTGTCAGAGTTTTCATCACATTGAAGAAATAACTGAAAGGTAAAGTAGAATGGGCGTTGAATTCCGTCGACTGCAATCTGGCTGTTTTTATTCCATATTATAATTTTGAAACAGGGGTGCGCGATAGACTTACCTCCACATGGTGCACCAAGGGCAACATATACTCATACTACAAACGAGTCTATAAATCACCAGTTGATTTCTAACTTCAAACTACCATGACACCACTGTATGTCACATTCGATTTCTTCCACAGTACTCATTTACCTTTCCTCCGCCTTTATGTCTGTCTGTCTGTCTGTCACTTTTGCGGCTGGGAATCACACTTCTGTCCCCCCTCTCGGCATTTTGTGACCTTGATGTTCCTCCTCTCCGTGTAGTCTGAAGTCAGCTAAAGAGTTAATTTGATATAAATAATTAACTGTGAAACAAACGCTTGCTAAATTAAATCCTACTATCTTTAATTTATAATCCACGATCCTTTAACTGACTGACCCTGCTTCACCTCTATAATTGTCTGATAAAAGGATAAAATCAGTTAGAATTTTAAATTTTTCCCATAAATAACCTTGGGCATGACACTTAGTGGCTTGATGCAAGAATGAAATGTTTAAGAAATGAGGCTATTGGCGGCGGAGGCGGCTTAGTTCGCTCGGATGAGTTTTTAAGAGTCAATTTTCAAGACCGTTTGTCTGTTACATGATAGCCCTTGAAACGGGGCCAGGCACATTTATTCAGAATGCGAGGTGTCTGTTAACAAAATGTTATTGTTAATAATCACACATGATGCCATACCCATGCATTGGACAAAATACAGGCGTGTCCTAGATATTTTTACAGACAATATCGCGTTTCTGGCGGAATTAGGAACAGAAGGTTGGGGAAGCGACAGTGGTGAAGATGACAACCACGACTGTGGAGACATAACCGATGCCGCCACCTCAAGACGTGCTTGGCTTCTCAATTTTTTCTCCCCGTCTCTTCCCATTCACCATTCTAAGAACGCTTTATAAATGGTTTTTTGGGGGAATTTTTCAATTTAACCCGGATTATGGATGAATAGTTCGGGGATTATGAAAGCTTAGCATCATCCGTCACTCGAGACAGCTCATGAAGTAGAAATTAATAACCTGAGAAAATAATTAGAAAGTAAACCAATGGGAGTTAATGTTTGGGACATTGACTAACATAGTAATAAGAAAGTATTTGTGTCCTTGAATCGTGGCCCCTTCTAGACGGTAAGATGATAGCCTTTCAAAGTACTGGCGGATTTCATGAAAAATATTATTTGGCTTTGACATGCCAAAATTAATAACTCTTTCACAGTTCTTAATTTCCATTTCCATTATGAAAAGCCATTGCTCATTGAAACTATTGAATTGTTAGTAAATTTTGTTGTGGTTAAGAACTGTACTCTACTTAACGCTTTTTTGCGAAAATCAACCAAATTCTTGACAGCTACATTATCCCAGTAATTAGTGAAGCTGTATTCAATATGTTTAATTAGATTTCTCTAAACTCCTATCTATTATCTTCTATTATCACAATCTTGACGGTAAATTTCTTTATTATTTTGATGTGATCTTTGAAGAATAAATTATCTTCTGTCAAGACTGTGTTAACAGAGGAGAGCAGATAAGAGTTTAGATTTCTCGTTGTAGAAAATAGGGGAAATCCAATAAATCCGGGATTCAAATAACGTTAGATTATCAAAATTTTGACATCTCTATCTACGTCTATTAAGCTCATTAATTCATTACTGAACTATTGAAAGGTTTATCGTATTCAGAGGCTTATCATGCTTAAAAATGAAAAGAGGTTAACAATGAGTAATAATGCCGACTCTTAAATACCCAGCATGTTAAATTAGAAAAAAATGAAACCATAAATATCAGGGGGACTTGAGAGGGGGGGGGGAAGGGCAAATTTGACTCATGACGTTCATCTGTCTGGTTTTACTTTTATCCGCACCTTCGAAATTAAATTAGTGAATTCAAGTAGGTTAACTTAACAAAGAAACAGTGGTCTCCTCCCAATGACATTTACATCTCCGGTTACAGTTTCTCAAAAGTTTCAGAGTTTCTAATCTGACTCTGAAGTTACTACAACTTGCGCCAAATCAATAACTTCGACAAATTTGATCATGGGTAGATTGTTTCAGGCTAGGGTTTAGAGAAATGAAGAGAAAAGTTGTTTTCTGCCGGATGAAAGCCTTCTGCTGACTACATTGCAAGATTTCATGGGCAGAATATATATTTGCTAAATAATGGATGACTAGGAGACCATCTTTGAGAAGTGAATTGTTCATTCCCAATCGAAGAATGCACTTAGTGATCTTGAGTCAGGTTGTCTGTGCTTTATCAGATGACATTTAAACACGGCAAACAGCAAAGCAGTTAAAAATTTATTGTAGAGGAGACGATAAAATATAAGTAGAAAACAATCAATTGTTACCTCAGCGAATTCTTATTTAATCAGATTGAGTATGTCTACTTAATCACATAATTAAAATGTTTAGATTTGACCTCGGAAAATGATGTTCAAAACTAAATGCTCAGTGGATTAAATTAAACAGTTGCCAAAATCTTCTGTATATTTTTGTTTCTTCTAATGCTAATTTGGCCCCAAAACTTAAAAATTCACTTATCCCTTGTGTATTTTCTAGGGTAAAGATAAAATTTATATGTCATATATCAAGTTAAAATAATGGCGTCTTAATTTAATCCAAGCCAATGTGTACGTTCTGGATTGCTTCAAAATTACATTAGCAGCTAAAATGTGCTAAGATATTGTTTAATTAAATCAATATTAGAGCAAAACTGAAAATTCCCACACAACGTGTGAAATCTTCTTACATCACCTAGTCATTACTTCAACATCTATCATAAGTACTAGTACTTTCAATCACGAGCACCCTCAATGTCATTCACACATACATAAAACCCTCTTTGTTCGTACACTCCATGTGAGATACTATAATTAAAAAATTCATTTTATCGACTACTACTAGAACCGAATTGTTTTACACTTCATTTCTAGCAAAAAATGTCTTACTAATTTTATTATCGGACATTCAATGTCTCACAGAATTATTCATATAGTAATTTGGATCGAAATTTAACAGCTGACCGATCAGAAAACGACCACCAAAATGCATCGCTGTCAAATTCCAGCCAATGTCTGCTCAGTGGTTTACTGTCATGAGAGCGGAAAAAATTCTAAACTTAAAAAGCGGCTTCATGGTGAATGGCATTATGTGCTCCAGACAGCAATGTCAAGATTTTACTGCCGAGTCATAAACCAGCACTGGAACCCTATTTTTATTTGTAAACTACTTGTCTCTTTACGCGGCCGCGCCATAAAATTTGGTGATTACCAGATTTGCATTTGATCAAATATAACTTTGACTAGGCTTTGAATCTGCTCTTATTGGCTTAATTTGCCTATTTTTAGCCTCGAGAGCTTTCATACACATTTCTGCACCCAATTAATTTTTGGCTATAAACTTAAATGTGTTAGTTAATAAATATTATTTATTTATATCAAATGGCAGGCTTTATGATAGTTATCATTGGCCCCTCACAGAGAGGAAGAAAGGCGAGAGGAGGAGGGGGGGAGGTAAGAGAAGAGTGTTTCAAAGATGTAAAAGAGACAGACACAAAGGTAGATAAAAGGTGAGGTGAGTACTGGGGAAGTAGCCGAATATGACATAGAGTGGGATGATGGTAATTTGAAGTGAGAAGTCAACTGCCAGTTAATAGAATTTTTTATAGCTTGAAGTGAGAAGTCAACTGCCAGTTAATAGAATTTTTTGTCGTATGGGTATACGTTGCCCAGGGAGCACCACGTGGAGGTAAGTCTATCACACACCCCTTAATAAATAATATAATTGAGACTATATTTGGGCATAAAGAAACCAATGCCGTGAAATTATTTTGCACTTTGATGTAATGCAATTTCGCACGCGGGAGATCAGGCCTTGAATGAAGTACAGTTTGTGCAATGCTTCTTGCACTGCTAACTTTGATTTTAAATAATATTGTGGAATTGAGATTTTCGAATGTGTGTATGTCCCAGATTTCTCCTGGGATATTTGTTTTGATTTGACTCCTCTTCTGCTTCGTTGTAGGCAATCAACAAACCGTGTGAATTATACCAACTAGTGTGCGTGTGAATATCCATCCCAAATTCACGACATTGGCGTTAAGAGTTACCCATATTATCACCGCAATGCAAATATCATCAAACTTAAGTGTGAAGAAATTTGTGTGAGTTAATTAATGCTCCCACTGACACAGCACCAAAATGCACAAATAAAAGTACTAATACCCAGTCATTTAAAATTTAAACAATGTACTGGCCGATTTATCAGAAAATCAATACCCTAATCAACTAACAGATAAGACGATTTTGAGATAGGCAGTGAAACCTCACACGTGGATTAAGATAAGTCAACTGCTTTCCCTTATTAAGAAAAGGGAGAGCGTTCAATAACGTATACATTTCACATACCGTTGCCAAGCAACAGCAGCAAAAGCAGTTCAAAGCAGTTATCGCGTATCACCGGAATTTGAGCCATGAGAAAAGCACTGCCATGTGGGGGGAAATGAGTCCGGAAAATGATACGTAATGTCATTTCTTCTCACGAAATGCCTACCTAATCACTGCAGGCACTTATAAACCTCATCTGCGAAACAAAAGCCTTCTTCATTAGTTATCATTCGCCCTTCTACATTAAATTAACACATGTAATTGGTAAATGCATAAAATTATTCGAAGTGTGTCTTAATTTCATTTTGAAAATTATGTTTCAATGCGGTCAATTAATTACAAGTTCCCATCCATGTAACCCATATTAAAGCCGGCACAGTAGGGGCACTTTACTAATAGTGTTTTAATAATTTGCTAAAGAAATAAATCGGTGCTCTTAGTTCAAAATATAGCATTTTGTTGTACATGCATTGGCATGGCAGAAAATCTGGGTCAAATGACGCGCGAAAAGAAAAACGAAGAACGACCATCAAATGTGGTGACGCATCAAAGGAAAGGCCGACGGATATTTTCGGGCTAATATGCCGGTGGCGGTGGCATGACAATTATTGCTCTCCCTCCTTCTGCCACGCCTCGATTAAAGCCTGATTCGGTTATTAAAAAAGACTTGAATTTTCTTTGATCTTATTTAATTAACAATTTTAAACGAGGTAGATATGACATAAAGCTAATCAAGTTTACTTCAAGGCAGTTTCATATCGGTTTATCCTCACAGGTGTTATCGATTTGACTTCAACTCGCCCGTTTCAATTAGCTAAAGTTGTGCATTTTTGATTATTTTCTCACTAGAAATTTAAACACAATCCCAAGGTGAAGTCAGTTCAAAAGAGGCCTCTTAACTACCCGATTTCAAGACCACTTTGTAGAATGATTTACACCAGAACATCTTTATGTTTCCTGTCACAGTAAAACGTGATTGATTCCAGTTCCAATTTATTATGTGAAAACTCCTCCATAATAGAAACAATTATTTCAAAACCCCATAAAGCAATTTATTTATGTTGAAGAGAAGATTTCGAGCCACTTCAGGTCTACTAAAAATTAAACTGCTTTAAAGACCCTAAATATATTTATGAGAGTGAATGACAAACGATTTCCTATCGCTTGTTTGATTTTTTGTTTTGATCTTGTAAATTAGGTAAACCGCAATTAGTTTAGAATACAGTTCGATTGAAGGGGAGCCTGGCCGAAATGTCACCTGTGACCCCGAATATTACCCATCGGACACCTTTGAACTTTGTCTTCTTCTGTGCGGTACTTGTGCAGCGCTTAACTTAAACATACCTGCATGATTGCTGCAAACACGAAGAAAGGGGATAGAGAGGAGCGATACATAAAACCGCGCTAGCAATTGCACGCGCCCTATGTATATTTGCGTACAATTTCTTGCGCACGCAACACCACGGACGCACTGACATAGGAGGTGGATGATAGGATCCCGTGGACTCAATTCGGTGACAAGGATTTTGCCCCCTCTAAGTGCTCTCTATATGGGATTTAAACTCCTTTCATCTTTTCACTCTCTCAGCCCTCTTCTTCATCGCCCTAAATCTCATTAGAAATATATCCAACGAATGGGATTCACCATCACAAGAACGCCAATTTCTGTAACTTAATTACGCCTCAATTGGCCAGGTGTTTTAAACATGTTTTTAGTCATTCGTCTGAATTAGTGTTAATTCAACTAGGGTAGGAAGGCGCATTATTCAACAAGATTATGACTAATACGATATCGAATGAGTGAGTGGGTAAGAGAATCAGCCATTATTTGGCAGATGTCAGGATTTATCTTACCCTTCGTTATTGACATAGGAATGACACTGAGTTTTATTGTGGCTTAAGAGCTCTATTCATTACATTATTAGTATTGATGAATTGAACATACATGAATCAAGATATATTTATAAATGTGTTAGGATCATAAATTAGTTTATTTTGTTGATATTGTTGTCCATCAAATTTAAATTGTTTGCATTTAGAGTTTTTTTCATTTTTTATCAGTATAATTGACGGGATTAGGATAGGAATAGATCAATGTTTATTCTATCAATTGAAAAATAACTTCTCAATTATTAACATAAGGATGGTTATTTGACAGTTTAGCTGGCCGAATAAATAGATTGCACAAAATACCTTTTAAATGAGGTATGGAAATCGAACATTTTAATCGATTTTGCAGTGATCTCTGTTTGCTTACAGAAGGGCAGATATGTGCCGTCAAAATAAGGAAAAAACATCTTGAGAACCAGCTAGTTTAATGAAGATATTCACATTGAAGTGAAACTTGAGATGAACACACGAAGTATTTGCTTTGCAATCAGATCATAAATGAACATTTTCTTAAAGTTCTTTAAAAAAACTCCTCCACATAATCTTTCTTGACAAACCTTTGTTTTGATCAAAAAATGAGGTTCTATGGTAACCGTTCACCACTGGTACTCCAACAACTTATTTCCGAATTTCAGAATGTGCTGTAACAACTCAAAGACTGAAATATCCGGAGATCATATTTGAATGTATCGTTAAAATGGCTTATTTTTTATTACTTTTAACCATCTCATCCATGCTATTTTGAGGTATTAAAATTTGAGTGAAAAATTAAATCAAGTAGATAAGATCGTTCGAAAAGTACTAGGGAATTTTGGGCAACCATTCACTGGTGTCCAGGAGACGAATTATATGACTCGAATTTCTGAAAGGGAACTAGTAAATTTAATAAATAGTACACAGTCTGAAACGAAGAACAAACGAAGTAAAAATCTTGGTACCTTGACGCTGCTCTTGGCATCTTTTCGTTCATCTTTTCTTTGTTGTTTTTACTTCCCATAATTAAAATTGTACGTTTTGTTTCGTGTGAGAAACAGTAATAATATTAAGGGTGTTGAAAGAATGGCAATTTTGCCATATAACTAGAGATTATTTGCTAACAGGTTCATTTCCTTTTATTAACGAAACCTTTAATCAGGTATAATGTCTCGGGCTCAAACTTTGTCCGATGTCATGCTAACAAATTAAAAGAAATTTAACGAAATGAACAGCTTGACCAGAGATACTTAAAATGCGAAAATACATATTTTTGGAACAGGTGTTTGACACACCTGTATAAAATGGCATGAATATACACTAAACCCCCTTTATTCGGTAATCGCAATAAAGGGGTTGTTCTAGCATTTCCGAAGGTATATTCTTCAAGATTATTTCTAGAAATGAAGTAATATTTTCACGTTTTCCTCTCTCATTGACAATTTCAGCCTATTTCCTTCGACCTGATTATTTGATTGTTGGTAGGTTAAGTTAGTAAGTGCCCAAGTAAAATTAAAAAAGTTGTATTAACTAGACCTACAATTTTAAAATAACTTAGCAAATTCCAACCACGCTTTAATTACTGGTAATCAAATCCATCAGATATTTGCCCGTTATGAGTTCTAGTGTTGCAACAAATCGATAGACAGCCTAATGCCAACCGCATTTTGAAAATCGATAATCACCACCAAGATAAAGTTAATCTGATTAACTGCACAAAAATTGGATTCTCGATGCGCAAGGTTAGCAAATAAATTATCTTCTGTTGTTATTGGCTCATTATTTTTTCCCGCCTTAATGCCGGTTGTCGTTGACTACAAACATTAAAATGTCGCCATTTATTGAAAGTAAATGGGGTAGAGGGGTGGAGAGATTGTAAAAATGCGATTCACGGTAGGTATACAAACGGCCGGTTTTTCTGCCTGTCCTATAGAGAATGGCAAAATGGTACAAATGTAGCAATGCTAGGGCATCGCCGTAAATACACTTTCACATACATGAAAAGTCAAGGAGGGATGAGAGTAACCTTCTCCCTAATTCGCAATCGTGTGTAACGCCAATTTATCAATCATTGAAAATTTGAAAAAAATATTTATTTCCGAAATTTTATGCAGTTGTAATAATTAATAATTTTAAAACATATTTCGAAAATAGAACAAAATTGGACACGTAAGAAGTCTTTTCAAGGCAATTTCTGTAGCTTTAATTTCTTGTACGCTTGCGATAACACTATTATCTATTTTTTTACTTACATTAGACTGATAGTATTAGAATTGCAATGTCTAATTAAATGTTGACTGTTCCAGAAGTAATTAAAACCTAACTTTATCATACTTATGGTCTCCTCAGTGAATTATATTAAAAAGAGATTTTTTAAAACGATATTTTTTACGTTTCTACGAAAATTTCCCCCTTCCTAGAAAGAGACGGAAAATGGAAGTATATATAAAATACCCCACTGTCACGGCTATTCACACACACATGAAAGTTCTGGGAAATTCCAGGCATTACCTCCTCCCTAGCATGTCAACAGAGGTGAGTCGACGCTTAACATTGCCACTTGTCAACAGTAGCTATATCAATGGTGTTACTGAGAGTTCTGATTGAGAGAAAGAGAGGAAGTAGCGGAAAATTCTCTGTGATAAATTATCAAAGGAGAAACGGCGGCTGAGTAGAGAGGTAGAAGTGAACAGAACGGTAAAGAGGCGTTCAGCCAAGACAAGCAATGACCGTGACCCATGCGCATGCGAATTGAGTTAGTTCAAACAAACACACACACCTACTCTTTCACTCTCATATTCTCTCTTTGTTTTCTTCCACTGGGAGTGTGCGCCATTGCCGCCGCCGTCACGGTTGACAGGTTGTCTGCCTGCTTTGATGTGTCTCTCTCACTCACTCATGCTCTGGGCTTTGGCAAGAACTACTGCCCTTTAGCGGTAAACGTTCACTCACGCTCTCAGATCCTGTGCAGTAGTGGATGAGACGGACATGTCTTTTTGTGAAACTGAGAGAGAAAGAGGTGTAATTAAAAGGCCAAAAATTCACTTTCTAATGAATAGCAAAGTTAAATTAAAGTTAATAATAACGGTTGGTATTATTGCACCATTATTATGGCCCCCTAATAAGGTAAAAGATATCAATTTCTAATTGTGTAAACGTAAATGAAAACTTCTGTCAGCTAATTTATTAACTGAGAAAAGGTCGTTAGGATGTTAAAATGGAGCTTCATTTGATTTCTGATTTTACTGAATGGGAGGCAAATGTTCAAAAATTCAAATTTCATTATTCGTCGCCATTATTATTCTTATTTGCCCACTATATCCCACACTTAGTAACTAGTCATTTAATTACAATGGCCAACTTTGTTGATTTCCTCTAAAGCTTTAAAGGGCAGAATAGTAATTTATGTTTTTTGGTACCTAAATTATTCAAAAATGCTCAGAGACGTTCTTTGCTATTTGTCAGCCATTTTGCTTAAAATGTCGCAAAGTCTGAACACAAGAAGTCCATTTTAGTAAGTGGTATGACTTATGAAAAGGCCAAGAGGTCGACAAAAGCATTCATAAGTGCAAGCTCCTCTGTAAGATGTAAGTTTAACACAAACTTGCTATCTGAAGCAATGAAGGTTTTGTCGAGGAATGAGCAAAAATGTTGACTCGCGTTGAACAGAAATTTCGGATTACAAATCAAAATCAATATGCACTTTACCTTCTCCACTCCTCAGAAAATGCCATACCGAAACCCACTAATTCCATTATTTTGTAGTAGCACCCTATATTATTATAGCATAGAGTAAAAAACAAAAGTTAAGCACTTTTTGACTATGAGATGCAGGTGGCAGTGGTTAACAGAAAGACCAAAAATGATAGAGGTGGGTCGGGGAGAGGGGAGATATTGAGAAGACCTTGTGATGAGCCTACAGTGGTCAAAGATTCTAAGTTCATTTTATCTTCGGGTTCGGCTGTACCCTATACATTAAAACGTTTAGCAAACGTTCCGAAATCATGATTTAATCTCGGGATTACAGCAAATACTTGTCAACGGGTTACAGCCTTTATTGACCGTTTTTCTCCTAATGGTTAAGAGGACAAAATGACATTCAATGGAGTATTGTATTAACAAAATATAGATACTGCATATATACGTTTTATGTTAACAAATCCTATCTAGCCATATTCACTCAACTTCAGCTAAATTCCCGCGTAATAGGTACATCAGAGGGTACTGTAATTGCCTTCTTGTGTGCTAATCTTTTTATCAAATTCAGTCTTGTTGTCGTTCATTTACGAGAATTTTTCCGTTCATGTTGTGAGTATTGCTATAACTTTCGGAGATACTGCAATAATGAAGTGGTTTGAGGGAGAGTAATTCCTAGTTCTTCAAAGCACTACAGCAAATCTAAACCACTTAGTCAAAGAGAATATATGGGTCTTTCTAATAGTAATATTTCGATTTGCTAAGAAGGGGTTGCTTACATTTGACTATTTGATTTTTAAAAACTAACGAATCGCATAAAATCAGTTTTTTTCTCATCGGGATTAATTTCTAATGCTTTCGAAGATATTTGAGAGCCCTGTTCAAAAGTTATTAAGTTCAAGAAATTATAATCGCATAAGTAATAATTTCTATGAACAGCAGTCATAGTTCTTTTAAATTACCTCGGTTACTCGAATTTTTCATTTATTTATCTTTATTTGCGCGACAGACTTACCTTCACATTTTGCATCCAAAGCAACGTATACTCACACAGCAAAAAATTCTATAAATCGGCAGTTGACTTCAAACTATCATGAACCGAGTGTATGTCAAATTCCACCACTTTCACAGTACTCAACTTTCCTTACCTTTTTCTCTACCTCTGTGTCTGTCTCTTTTACATGTGTGAATCACGTTTCTGTCCCCCCCCCCCTCCTTCCTCGATTTTCTTTGTGACTTTGATGTTCCTCCCCTATGCGAGGCACGAAGTCAGCTAAAGGGCTATTGATAACTATCATAAAGCCTGCCATTTGATATAAATAAAATTTTTATTTGCAAAGTTTATTTCTGGCATTTGTGACAGCAGTAGTAAGCGTAAGTTTGAAGAATTAGCTCCTTGGTCCCGTTTACCAAAAATATTAATGAGTATAATGTTCTAAGTAAAATTAATGCCCACGCTAATGCAAACAATTCATAAGAGTTCATTACGGGAAGCATCCAATCAAGGAAACTGGTAGAATTCGAAAGATTGGAGTGTAATAATGAATGGTCACTTAACACTAGATAATCAAATCTGTGCTATAGCCAAATTTTACCTCGTTCAAGTTTGTATAAGTTTTAAATCTCACAAACGGGTTTTGGTTCTTGAAATGGTTTCCATGCCCTCTGCCCTGTATACTTGTGTACTATTTTTTATGGACATTTAAACGAAGGTTGCTATGAGCACATCGTAGCTCGCTAGAATTAACTAAGAAATGATTATTTGATAGACCATGTAAATTTTTCTTATCATTTTCAGATGATGGCTAAGATTAACAGTAAACTTTTTTCACAATTCTAGTGGTGCATCTGTATCATAGTGTGTACCTTTGGGAATGCTATAAAAAACAAACAATCACCTGGTTAATTGTGCCTTTATCACAAAAGACTTCTTTTAAAGTTCGCTCTCCTCAACCTGAATTCAGCCTTCAAGAAATAGAACAAATAGAACAATAAGGGGGTTAAATCTTGAAATATAAGATATTTGACATTATGGTGTAGCATACTGTCAAGTCCATTTTTACTCCACCCTTTATTGAAAGACTTGGCTCTCTTTGTTAAGCTACTCTCTTGTAATTAAAATGTATATTTTTAGACTGTAAAATGGACTAATTTTGACCTAAATCTGTGCATAGTTTACTGAATTGATTTGTTCACACTTAGATCAGTGCAAAATTTTGTAAATAAAGTTGACAATTTCGCTTTTACAATTTCTCATTTTCCTTTGGACTTCTGAGGGTTATCTTTCAGAATTCATGAAATAGGTTAGTAGAAAACACTGAAGATGAAATCAGTTCAGATAATAAGTAGTTATCAATTTTAAATATCTCTCTAACCTGAAATATTACGTTAAAGCCAACTTAACGATTTTCAATATCTCCGGCATAGGATCATAAGAAACAAAATATTCGTCTTCAAAAAACACCCAAGAGTGAATTGATATTTATATCCCCTCACCGATCTTTTCCATCCCCATGTCAGATACCAATATTCCAGGCAAGACATGTTTAATTAAAGTAGTTAACATGTCCAAACTGCTATCACAACCTCACCGCCATTGATTTCGCTCTCATTTTGCTGAGTAAGCAGCAAAATGGGTGATCTAGCACCTGACCTTAAAAGCCTACTCATAAAATAGGAGAGTGAGGTTACGAAATTGACGGACATGATGAGTGTTCCTAAAAAATTTCACAAATCGATATCGTTAAAGTTACCTGAGCAATACTCAAAATTCTAACTATGAAATACCAAAATGAAATAGTTATAGCATAAGTAAGTTGTACATAGTGGATTGGACGACGGAAATATATAAGCCCTGTTATAATGACCAAATAAAAGCACAATTATCATAAAATAGTGGAACGTGTGCTGATTATATGACAATTAGCACATGGAACTTAAGCAATAATAACATCTTGTATTAAAGAAGCATCTTTATTTCAAAATTGCAAGTATTTGGTGTATACACACGCACCCCTGCAACGCACAATCGCCGGAGTTGTCATCCGTTGGCTGCAGCACACACGGCTTGCTATGGCACGTAACCAATAGGCGTAGACCACTGCCGATTGTGAAAATTAAGGTCAAGCCGTTTCGCACCCCCACCAACGAACGCTTGATTAATCTCTTAACCATTGGTTCTTCGCGCGTTAACTCGAGTGGTACGTGCGCACTGTAGATCAACCAATCAAATTACAGACGTGCTCTGGCGTATAAATAACGTCAAAGGGCTGTCACTCAGTCATTCATCCCATTATTGCATGATATACGACACCGACTAACGCTGTACTTGCGGAAAAGATTAAAGGTACGTTTTTCCCAAGTGTGTGAGTTGACCCACTTATCGCCTCGCCTATAAAATGTATTTCTGAAATTATTTAGAAGTAATAATCACCGGTCATGGGAAAATTATCCGAATATGATGCTCAGAATGTTCTCTCTCTACACTGCCCACTTTGTGACTTTCAAAGCCATTGGACAAACAGGATAGAGTCGCACTTTACTAAGGCTCATCCGGGTAAAACAGCGTCTTTTAGCCTCTTCCAGTGCTTACTGTGTGGAAAGATTTCCTCCTCAAAAGCATTCGTATTGGAGCATTTGGAACTTCGACACAAAGCTGAAATTGAAGAAAGTGACAAGCCTACGAGTCCTTCTTCCGATAGTGATGCGATTATCCCTAAAGAGAAGGGAGATGTTACTCAAAAGCGACCGGATTCTGCCCCTGGTGTCGGATCAAATCCCCCTACTCCTGAATTAGTAATCCAAATTTTCGCCTGCGAACTTCGCGGTAGAAAAGCCGAAGAGAAACTCGACGAGTGTGAAACCAAGTGTGTTTTCTGTAAATTCAGCACAGCCGATAAGAATCTCCTATCGGAACACTATGAACATCATGGAATAAAAAATTTTGACTGTTCCAAAATCTCATCGAGGAAAGGAGAAGAAGAAAGATCAAATTCTAACAATTTTATGAAGATAAAAGATGAGGTAAGTCTTTCTGGGTGCTTGTGATGCTTGAAAATTTCATACTTTAGCTAATACGCTAGCAATGTAAATAGTAATTACTTCATTAATCGAGGAATCTTAAACACTTGTTTTGTATCTAAAATGTGTCGATTACCCTCTGCAAAAAATAAGCTAATTAATCGAAATCAAGTTTTGAGTGAATTTATTATCACAAGGCCTATTAACCCATTTAATTTGACCTCAGATGTTCGCTTCGACAACTGGCTCATATTTCAATGGACCATATTGTAGTGTTTTTGAAATCATGACCTATGACCCGAACTATTTAATCAATGAAATCATGGCTTTTTTATTACCAGAGGTTCTCAAAACGATGGTGATCAAGCGACTGCATTAATGATAGTGGCGCCTCTTAGTGCAAGTTCAATAGGTCAAATATTGAGACCACTCAGTCATTAACCTTGGATATTAGTACTGAGTGCAAATTTGCCCGATTGTGAAACCTGCAATTTTCAACTTTAAATTGCCAATCTCAACTGGTGGCCCGACTGCACTTATTAATTATGTTTCAATTGTCTGATTTCATTAAGGCACTAGCACAGTAATGAGTCCTTCTATTCTCAGCCAACAAAGCCATCTAGTACTAATGAAGATAACTGCATTCAACACATTTTCCCCACGCGGGACTGTTTTATTTTGACCTCCCAATCAGTATAAACTTGTGTCTTCCTGTCGAATCTCCGGTCGCTCCAAGGGGATTTCAATTACTAGTACGGCGTCTAATCAATCTCTGTTTTGTAAGCTATCTTGCACTGAAGCAACGTTTAATTAAACTCATTAGCACTCAATCATTTAGTTTGCTCAGTCATACGTTTCCAGTTTCCACACTGAAAGCAGTAAACTACTTAAAGAATTTCTGTTTCACATTTTTTTGAGTTTCAATGCTTTTGTTTTGTCGGATTGACAGCTGTTTGTTCTTTAGACAGAAGTAACTGTGAGTTTAAATATAAAGCTAGTATTCATGGTAATATTCGAACAGTCCGGACCATATTTTCAAAATTCCAGTATTGCCCGTGTGGTTTAAGATTTTATTAAATTCGCTAATCATTTCATGATATAGAATATGTGGAGATGATTTTGTTAATTTAATCCTCCTACCGTCTTCAAGAACTAAGTGAAAAATGTCGTCAATCGAGTTTTGAAGCAATCCGTTTGAGACTAACGTCACAAGTTTTTCCCGACTATTTTCGACAAGCTTGCAACTTTACGAATGTGATGATAACATTCCAACTTTGCTGTTATTTTTTGAATGTCTATTTTCTCCTGCGGTTTTTTATTATTTATGGTGGATTTTCTCCACTTGCACGTGCTTTGATCATTTCCCTTCCACCCGCATTCATTAACTCGCTTTGTTTCGAAACGAGTGTGCTTGTGACAAGCGGTTTTTAATTATGGAGAACTCACTCGGTGGATGTTTCTCCCTAGACGATTGGATTGCACAGTCAGCGATGGAACAGTATTTGATGCCATCTAGTTGACCTTAAATATCAATGAAATACCTAATATTGCAACGATTCATGGAATGACGTAATGAGGTTTAGAAAGAAAACGCATGCGAGAAGAGTTTCTTAAACTTCAAATAACATTATATCAGTGACATCTCATTGGCCAGCTTTATTCCCAAATTATCTGACGAACATTCACATTTCCCTGTGATTTGAAAGATTGAGATGTGGAAATTAGCAGAAAGTGTTCGAAACTTTTTCTCCGTAGCCATTTTTAGTTTGATAAGGATTTTGGATGCTTGGCAGAAAGGGCTGTTTCTACTGAGATTTTAGCCATTTCAAGATTAATTGCAAACATCTAAATTGTTAAACTCCTGCTGAGTATACATTTAGTTAAAATAAAAGGAGAAAAATGCATAAATGGACTTTAGAAAGACGTGATTTGAATCATCTAGAGGTAATGGTTGTACTAATTTGAAGGCAAGAAAAACAGCCATTTTGCTGAGAAGGGATTCGATGGATGGGTTAATAGAGGGAGTGAAGAAGATTGTCATGCGGGTGGCAAGAGTTGACCTGCTTTCTCTGCCACCCCACCACGATTGCGAAAGGAAGGGGAAGCTATTATTCACCTGTCACGTCAATCGGACGCGCACACGGGCACGAACGTAGCGTGGTGGTGGGTCGGTCATAGCTTGCTTTCAGGTCCCCCTTCTCCTCCCCCTCCACCTAACAGTAGTTATCGTGTCCCTCCTTTCCCAATGCCTACCAGTGTGGGCGCTGATATGAAGTTGCGCTACATTGTATCGAATAGCAACTAAATCAACACACACGTTCATCCATTCACTCTTTTGTCACTCCTGTTCATCACCGTTCACGTTGATGTTTACTCAGCTAACTGAAAGACGCCATTATACGATGCTGTAATCGGATCCTCTCTCTCGCTCTGATTTGATCGCAACATCAAACCAGTGGTGCTTTTCTAGACATCCTCACATACGTGACACTGAATGATTGCTTGCCTATGTAGTGTATCAATTTGTGGTCGGAAGGAGAAGAGGGGAGGAGAAAATGTCATCTGCCGTTTCGGCGGTATTACGGTGCAGTGGCGGCTCATAACATATGGTGTGGTTTGGTTGGTTAGGACTTCGAGGTGTGTCACACACAGGTTTGTTACACACTTCTCTCTCAGCCTTCGACATGTTCCCCCCTTCTTCGGGGTTTGTAGTCGTCGAATCACACACTTGTGATTTTGTATCAGTTATTCGCGTGCGCTCCTCATGATTCATCTTCTTCTAATAATCTTGCCTGTGAGTGTATTTTTATCTCCTACAATTATTTCATATTGTTAATGATGTAACTAAACGCTGGCTATCTGCATCTCTGGCATCAACGCCTTTCTCGAATCATCTCAATGTTAAATAAGGAGATGAGAGCCCCTTTTACTGCTTTCTTAATTGAACATAAAGCAACACAGTATTTAATTTCACCAACACAAGTAAATCTATCCCTAGAATTTAGACATCAATTTAACCTACTCTATTATTCAATTTAGGAATCAATAATTATTTTGAAGCAATATCCCAACAATTCAATGGATATGTGAACATCTAATGGATTGTCGGATTGCTTATGCTCAAGAATGCTCTGAGTTTGGAATCATCCCAATTTATTGACTCTTGGCTCAAAAATGTCCTATTATTAACGGTTTTCGCGATCTTTTACTATTTTTTTTGAGTATTAGCATGTAGGACAGTTTGGAAAGTTAAGCATTCCACTTGAGAAATAAATATTCATTTGACGCTGTGAAATCTAACATGAAGGCATAATTTTGAGTAACTTAGGGAGAGAGAGAGCATGATTGTGTCGAGTGACTCACACTTTCCCCAACTTCACGATAAATTATTAGGGCTACTGGCAGCTCTCTGGCGTTTAAACTGTGTAAAATTAAGTGCTTTATTTGTCCTTATTTCTCTCGTCACCCTGAAACTTCCTACTGATTTATACATAATTACACAACTGGGTTTAAAAAATAATTGCACCTTGTTTAGCCTTTAGATTGATAGTTCGGGTAAATGGCCACATGGTAATTTCATCAACCATTGAACACCCCACCCCCAATTCGTAGTCACGTAATTGTGAATTTTCTGAAGCGATTAAATAACGTCTCGCATTATCACTTCAGGCAGATTTTGAAGGACGCATGATAAATAAGGGTGGGTTAGGAGGGAGGAGGATAACCAGGTAATTACGCTGACTTTGCATCATGTCAATAAATATTGAGTATTGACAAT
This sequence comes from Rodentolepis nana, assembly GCA_900617975.1. NCBI lineage: Eukaryota > Metazoa > Platyhelminthes > Cestoda > Cyclophyllidea > Hymenolepididae > Rodentolepis > Rodentolepis nana. The sequence continues at coordinate 27,094 of UZAE01012369.1, forward strand.
TCACCCCTACTCTTGGCAGGTATCAACAGGTATCCTTTCTAGCGCTTGTCAACTGATCGAATTTTCGGACTCTGAGTCTATGAGAGTCACTAATAGACCATCAATATTAGATGACGGTAAAAGTGAACTCATTAGATTAGTTGAATGAAATTAAGGTAACAATTCTAGCAAAGCATAGACCCTCCTATAACTTATTTAACAGTAAAGGGAAATTTGGTTCTTGTTGCTTGGGGGAATTCGCCACTTCTTTGAACAGAAAGTAAAGGATATGGTTAACTGTAAATTTCTGCTTTTGATTTTCAGGATCTTTTAAATAGTTTAGCCTTTGTGTCTGGCGTAGCTGCAAAATAGTTGCAGCAGCATAGAAATGACCAGCAAACCATGAGCAGTTCCTGTGATATCAGTCACGATAAGATCAGCCCTCTCGTTTTGTTATTAATTTATCTGATGTCTGCGTCCTTTGTGTTGTTAAGTATAGTCTCTCTCTCGCCCTCTCTTTTTGATGTCCGTTTCACATCATTTCTGGTTGGACTGATTGACTCTTTTTTAACACACACTTTTGTTAGCTTTCCTAATGATGTCCGCGTCTACGTGTCTGGTCAGGCTCTAACGCTGACACCGGCAATCTCGATCACGGCTTTATAGAATACATTTAAAGAAGCAGTCTTTCCATGAATACAACAGATTTCACCACTGTTTATGGGTCATACGATGCTATTAAATATTAGCTTATATCGACTTCAACTTTCATAAATCGAATATTTACATTTCATTCGAAGACGTTGGCACAAATCTGAAAAGTAGTATTACTGAATTAGGGAAAAATAGCTGTCAGGACGATAAATTTTTAACTTTGAAGACGGAGAGATATCTATTATGTTGAGTTTAGAAATCGGTACAAGTCATAGTGTTTTCGGCATATTTCCTTCCTCTCACCTTGTCAAACACACGAACTATCTTGACCAAAAACGATATTTAGCGCTAAATTGAACAACAGAGAACATCAGACTTTCAATATGTGTTAGTATGCTATCTTCTAATGACGATTTCTTACCTAACCATGCATACACTCTGCAATGTCTTCCTTCCTCTCAGTTCAATATGACTTGCTGCTTAAACCCCTCCTTGCGTAACTGACACGTATGATCAATAGAGATTGGTGAGACAGTGAAGAGATAGTGAGTGGCAAGCGACATGTCTGTCCCTTCTCACTCTCCATTTTGTTGGCTTTGGGCCAGCCGCCGTCAATGCCACCGTTGTCGCTGCTGCCACCATCCCATGGGACTGTTCGCAGCCCCAATTCGCTCAACCCTTTCTCTTCTGCTACTAGTCAATTACGTTGTGCACGCAGTCGTTGCCGCCACTGCGTTTCTGACAAGTCTGACACAAATACACTCACATTCATTCGGCTACGCGGGTGGGTAGGAGAGGAGAAACAGTTTGGCGGTGGCATTGACGCGTAGTAGTAGTAGCAGCAGCAGCAGCAGCAGCAGCAGCAAAGCAGGGCAACATTGAGCCGAGTGCGTCCGTCTCCCTTTTTGATCCTGTGGCGAGACAGCCGCTTGACAAGTCGCCTTGCGCCATTAAGCGTGGGCGGTTGTGATCACAGCGACTTTTTAATTTGCCAAGTCAATTCTGAGCAGTTAAAAGGGACAATAAAAGCCAGTATAATGTTTGAAATACCGCCCCTTTAAGAAAGTTGAATAAATTAGAATATGTATATATATATATATATATATATATATATATCTGGGCTACAACCAAGATAAATGAGTAGTGATAACTGAGTGAAATTGATGGGAAATGACAGTGGCAGGCAATGGAAGGATTATAGGCATTTAACCGACATGGCAAGGTTCTGTCGCCACCTCCTCATCCCTTTTTCTCGAATGCTGACATTATGTGAGCAGACAGCACGTGCTGCCGCGCCTCTACGTCCGCACTTCGCGCTCATGAGGTGAATGCCATGAAGTTTGACAACTGCTCACCGCCTCCTCCCCCACACGCTCTCACACAACTGTGAAAGACCCTGTCAACGAGGGGGGGGGGATTGGGGCAAGCGAGCCGAAAAGATCAATAAAGAAGGGATGACAGTCGATGCTGTTTTTTCCACGCCACCTATTCTCTATCTCTGGAGCAGAGGTGGAATGGAAAACTATGTCTCCGTATATGCCTGTCTGGCAGTGTCTTTTAACTTCTGTCATCTACGTCGCCACGTCACCACACTGACGTTTGGCAGCACTCGAAAGCGTGAGCTAACTCATCCACTTCTAAGTGCTTTGATCTACTTTTGATTTAATTGAAAGTCGAGAGTCCGTGATTAGTCTCAGATCAATATTTTTACAAATAATTTTTCGCATTTCGAATCTCACGGTTTTATGCAACACGGTTGAATTCGAAGGCGAGAGAAAGACGGAGCTATAAATGTCAGGCTAGCATATTTTATGCCCCCCCCCCACCTTAAATGTGTTTCTAATACGTACTTAACGGTCTGACTTTGGGCCAACGTAGGTTCTATCTGCGGTCCAACTTGAATGATAAAGCAAATATTTCATTCGTCTGCTGTAAATTCTAGTGAAATATTCTCGGGGTCTGAGCGACCAAAGCTGTGAATTTTCTGAGCGTGTGTGTGTGTGTGATGAATTCTATCTAGCCTGGTCAGTAGTTTCCCTCTACATATAGCCCATTTAATGTTATTCTTAGTTGTGGGACGCATTCGCGCCTCTTCATTTATGCTGGTTTGGCAGATGGCTTTCCTAAAGTTAGGTATATGACCTTCTATTTGTCTCTCCCTTCGGCAAATTGATGAGGGACAGCTGAATGATTGACATCGAGATGTCATCTCCTTCAATAGACACTTCTGCTTTCCAGAAATTGGAATATGTGGTCCACTGGCTCCTCCACTATAAATCAACCAGTCCGGCGGTAGCTCTTTCATCTAATTTAAAGAATTCAGAGATAGCCATTAAGTCCCACTGTGTTTGTTTATAATGGCCATCCCCATCTTTGTTACAACTGACTTTTTAACACCGTGTCAAACGACAATTTTTGTCAGTCTGGTCGTTAAATGAGCTGAATTATAACATTCGGATTTATGAGAATTGAACTATATAAGGTCAAATGAACACGAGAATATGTAATAAAATATCCAATTCCTTTATCCTCTCATAAATGCTTTGGTTGCATCTGTTAAGTCCATTTTTTATTTTGTGTTTGTCACGTTTTCCTCCAAATTAATGAGAAATTCCTTTTAATTTGTTTTGATCCCTTTGGTGTTTTTATTCTCATGCACAACACTATCACTTTGTGGTGTCAATAGCTCAAAATTCCCACGTACTACACTCCGGCATACCCATATTCAACTCATTTTGAGTTCATAATGACATTTATAAGACAATTTAAAACGAATTCTTTGAACTTTCTAATAAGACCTCAAATGATTTCAATAGAATATTTTTCGACTGCCATTTTCCGCAACTTTGTCCTGATGGCATGATACTATTCTGTGGCGGCGGTACAGCAGTTATATCTTGAGAGTTGTGTAGTGTACCGCTCATCAAACTTTTTGATGCAGCCTTCTTCGTTCCCTACTCACGGTCGGACTTTTTTGAAGAGTTTTCACTCCCTCTCACTTTCAAATAACCATTCATCTCTCACGTCTTCCTTCCTCTTCCATGCTTTCAGCTCCTTGGGGAGTGTGCCACCGGCGGCAAAATTTCCTTAAACACCCGCCAATTTTGCCACAATTTCTTAGCTCTGCTTCGCTACTTTTTCCCTTCTCAACTCACTCAGTGCACGTTAAGGAGACGTTAATTACGCTCCTGCACTTTCTCAGGATTTTTACAGAATGAACACTAACGAGAATTTCTGGTCAAATTTCCTCCCACGTGTCCCTTCCATTAGGTACGGTTGAGACTTGTTGGCAAATCGATTATTACTCACTTAGAAGGGAATAATTACTAAGATTAATTGATAGCTTCGCGCGTTTAGACAGGGCACATTTAGTCAGCACTGTTGTCTTATCAGATGTCGTTCCTCACCGATTTTTGCGGTTAAGGGGGGAGGGGGAGGGAAGAAGTGTTAGTGTGGTGTAATTTATGCAACAATTTTCCTAGTCTTTAATCAGCCTCTCATGGCAGCTCGAACGAATATCTATCTATGTCTGTTCCTCCCCCTTTCTTTCCTGTAATCATACGAAAGTTCGTAGACGTCCCTCTAATTATACGACCAGAAAAATACTCACCCTCTTGGGTTTTGCCAGGGGCTGATTTCGAGTGTGCTGTGCGGTTATTCGTGCTGAAGTTTGGACTTTGCTCGGTTCTATAAACAGAGACGGCATTTATTTCCGATCAAAGTATTTTGGGGAGGGGGGGGGGGAGAGAAGGGTTAGGAGAAAAAGAGAAATAAGGTGCTGGTGCTACTTCGGTGCTTCTTCCACCCCATCCAACCTTTATCTTAAGCTTCAAATTAATAACTACGGGCCTATAATTGTGTCGAATGTGAAAGACACCCCTTCCGTTACTGGAACATAAACTGTGCATCCACAGTCTCTAATTGACAAAGGCGGTATTCGAGAATTAATAGGTGTGAAGGGGGTAATTATTATTTAAGGAAGTTAAGAAGAAAGAGAAGGTACTAAATCTCCACGGTCGGAGCTTCTAATTTTCTATCTACCTTTGATGGGATCATAGGAATTTCTGGTATAATAAATAATTCCCACGCATCTAAAGTAGTCGGATTTGGACACCACTTAGACTGATTGTCAAGCCTATTCCAATAACTGGGCTGGCATATCCTACTTACTGCTAGTTCCTATGGGAAAGAGTGACCTTATGGGACTGTCGTCGTAGGACGGAATTCAAATTCGATTGCGCTCATGAAATTGAGAAGTGGATTAATGCCTTTTTTCAATTAATTTGGCCGGACTACTAACTTTGTTCACGAATGCTCAAAATACCACTTTGAGACAGAAACTAGTTTTTATAAATTTGCGTTTCTTCTCTATAAAGGTTTCAGATTACAAAACTTTGCAATGTGGTAAATAGACTGAATTTCAGGTTTATGCGTGTGAGTGGTAGGTTGAAGTCACACACCTAGCATTTTTTCTCCAATTCTAGCACCTTTCAAAATTTTGTTGTTTTTTTATGGTGCACGTGAAAGAACGACAGAAAACCAGACTTCTCCACGGTCACAGTCTAATTTCTTTACTTTTTTTCACTCCAGTCTTGATGGTTTTATAGCCTCCATTAACTGTTGTGTGCGCCTAATTGCAAATCTGAACAACAGCAGAGTTCGATAAGAGAGAATATGCTGCTCTTAAATCATACGCATTCATTGTTTGATTGTGTGCGTGTGTGTGGACATGGGTGGTGGGAGGGGTGGGTGAATAGATTGAAGGAGATGGAAGGGAGGAGGGGAGGGGGGTGAGTGGGAGTCGATTACGCCGACAATTCACATGTGTGCCTGTTGTGCAACGCAGCACTCGCAAACAGGTGGTATTGGTCATGTGTGCGCGCCTGCGTGACATCCCGCATCTTCATTCAGATAATTGTCTGCCTCTTATCCATCTCTTTCTCTGCCTAATTGGTCCTGGTACAACCTGTAACTGGTACAACCAGCTGGGCGAATAAATCACGACTCAGAATCTGAAGCTACTCCTCCGCACTTTTTGGCTCTCTCTCTCTCTCTGTGCACACAACGATCTTTTTTCGCTCCGTTTCTTATCTAGTTTCTCCCCTATCTTCCACCGACAATTTGATGTTAAAGCCCCCATCATTTTAACCACCCACGAACTGGAAAATTATTTCGCCACTTTTATTCACGCCTCTTTGTTTGTTTTTTTTTTCAACACAGGAATCCTCTAAAGAAAAGACCTCGGACCTTTTAACAACCTCGAAAGAGGCCCCATCTAAAGAACCAACTTTCCTTTTGAATGAGGGAGAAGTGGAGGTAAGTAAAGCCTCTTTTAAAACCTCAAAACTAAAGATTATCTAACTATCTTTGTTTAAAATACTTAAGGCAACAATGAAACAGACGACAGGCGTTAAAAATTTAACCCCTTCGCTCATGGAAGCACCCCCCAATTTGGATATTGAAAAAGATGGGAATTATCGGTCCAAATTTCCAAATCCCCCTGATATTTTTAACATTGCTCAAGCAACTGAAAATCGCAACAGCCTTGCCAATACTAACAATCAGTTGTTATCTCAGGAAATGCTAACTTCTATAATGTTATCAAGTGCATATTGGCCATTAGGAATGCCGAAACTGGACACTTTTGCAGCTTTGAGACGAATTTTTGAGCCAAATAAGGAAACAGAAGTAGTGACACCTCAAGAACCACAACAGGGACGAAATCCTCCAACCGCTTCTGGATTTTCAGCCTCCCAGTTGGCAGCCCCAAAGAGTTTTGAGCATCAAGATCATGTCCACCCAGTTGTTCCTCCCGTTTCTTCCCAAAATTCCTTGCAACCCACAAGCTTTTGGGGTCACCCATCACTGTTTACCAATACGGATGTGAGTAATTTTACTCGTAGAAACGTTTCCCCACCAACCAACATTCCAATCCCACCGCCCACTGATCCCTCCCCAGGGGGACCGCAGCTAAATCCCGGAAATCCCATTGATTTCTTCCGAGTTCTCTACCATCAACAACAAAGCGCTCAACAACAGCATGAAATTGGAGAGGCTATGGCAAAACGATTCTCTTTGGAGCGTTTAAATCTCTCAGGAGCATCGGATCCTGCAGCTGCAACAACAAATCAGAATGTAGCCATGATGGCTGCAGCCGCATTTTCAGCAGCACTCTCAGGATTCCCTCAACCTAACCCGGTAATAACAAGCCATTTCTCGGGTTTGAATTCCTCATCATCAGCATTTGTAATTCCCGAGTGCCAAACTACAAATGGTGAAAGTGAAGGGCCTATAGGACTCAATCTCTTTACTTCATCAGCAGGGGAGAAGACTGAGCCCCAACATAGTTCACCGACTGAGGAGGAGAGGGATCCAGATATATATAGAAATAAGAGACGAAAAATGAATCGCAAGCGGGATGAATGCGTGGATAAAAATGCCGCTTTTCAACTCTTTCACCAGCACCAGCAAGCTCTCCAACAACAACACGCTTTACAGCAAAATCAGCGCCAATCAGCTCTGAGTAAGTATTACCTAGAAGTTAGGAATTTGACGTCAAGCTTGTCAGGGGATGGTAGGTAGAATTCAGGGTTTAAAATTGGCAAATTTCGCTTGATATCAGACTCGAACCTTGGTTATGGCTTCCCATCGAGCGATTCCGCTTTAGTAACTAAAACCGATTCACAATTTGCACCTTGAGATGGAGGTAGACCCAAAACTGATAGAGATTAACAAAGATTCACAGAAAATGAGAATGTTAACAACCCTTTTCTTAATGGGATTTGAAGCAATAAAAGATAGCTTCTGATACTATTTGCAACCACTTCCCTTATAGTAATGTGGTTCGTAACCTGACGTTTCGCAACCAGTACTTAGTTGCATGGACCTTTTAATCGGTTTCTGTTGACCAAATCGAAATTTCCTCGTTATAAAATGGAGCAAATATTTGCTATCTGCGTTGTTCAAGATTGCCATTGATACTCTCCGAGTGATCTTCTTGCGAAGTGTTCGAGTATTCATGGCTTCGCTTGAGCGTGGTGTTAAAGCATGCTTCCTAGTCTATTTTCGTCACATGCTTTTAGTATTCTCTATTGCAAAAAGGATAGCATTATTTACCTACACTTTTTCTTCTTATTAAGTTATACATGAAATTAGTGAGTACGGTGGAGGCTGGGGAGTTGTTTGCCGTCATTCGAGTTTTCTGCGTCTCACGCAACACAAACAAGCTCTCGGCCTCTACCAGCCTGGTTGATTTGAGCTGACTGGTCGAACAGATTGACTTGACAGGTGGGCAGGCAGGTAGGTAGAGGGGAAATTTGGATATGAAGGGTTGTAGGGAGAATTCCAAGGAGCAAAATAGACTGTCTATCAGATCCTATACTCATACATATGAAAAGGGTGAGGGGAGAGGGTGAATTTTTGAGATTGAGTTCTGCTTTTAGGTAGGGAGGACGGAATGATTGACATTGTACTTGAGAAATTTTGGCCACGCCATCAAATTTGGCAACGTGTTTTGACAGACAGCCGTAAAAAAGGGACAGCCAAGGGTGGGGGGGGGGGGGGGGGGAGGGGGTAGAGGATTAAATAACAACAAAAAGGTTCACAATGGTTTTTCTACCCGAGAGAGCATGAAATATTTAATTGAATAACCATCCTGTGGAGAAGATGTCTGCCTAATTATAAAATGACTGCATATAACTATAATTTGTCAGTTTGACGTAGTCATAAAAGTGTCAATCGACAGAAGAGAGATAGGCATTTCTGGTAAGGAGAACAAATGTCTGGTAAATTCTTGTAATTATTCTTTACTATGGTTGAGGCTTGTTATTATATCTGAGTTATCTCCTGATTAATATCTAGCGACACGCGAGTTGTTTGCCAAATCAAGAGAAGAATTTGAATAGTCTCCATTAGAAGGAACTACGCAATTATATTTTAACAGTAGTGTAATAGCGAGGACTGAACTTTCTACCTCTTTTCATCAAGAAGCCGTCTTGAGAACCTTGATCTGAAAAGCATATTGAAAGCAATCTCTAAACGAACGTTGATTTAGGTTCGATATGGATAAATGGCGGACACTACTAGGGGAACGAGTAGTATATGCCTGGAAGGTTTGAAAAAGGGTTAAATCCCTACCTCACTTCTTCATAAAGTAGAGGTGATGGCCTGGCTACGATACGATCGTTGAGAGATAAGTCCTTGTGCCACTGAAAAATTGATTGACAGATGGACAGGAAGCTTGCTGAATCATTGGATTGCATTGGATGTCAATCATGAGCAGTAGTTATCGATACCCGTCATAGCCTGTAGAGCCCTGTTTCAGCTATGACAGGAGTAAGTTTGCTATCTTTCAATCAAATTCATTCCAGCTTGGACTTGTGTTACCCTTGAGCTCACAGTTTTCAGTAAAAAACTGCCAACCCACTTGATAACTATGTTTACACTTATACCATGACCTTGATGTGACAATTTGAAGTGTGCAGATGCACAATTTACCGATTGCATGGACTCCGGTGCTATTATGAGTACATCTGATTACCTGGCAATGGAATCAAAAGATGGGCGTCTATCATGCAAGCGAAATCACGTGGAATTTTAATTGGAGGGAGAGGTGTCCAACTTTCTGTGGTGATATGCGCCTGGGAGTTTTTCTCGGTGTGACGCGATATGCCACTTCGCTTTTTACCCTTCCTACTATGTAAAATTTTTCTATTTCTGGACTTTATCATTCAGATGAATCTGTTAAGTTGAAGCTATAAAAATTGTTAGTCCATTGAAACTTTTAAGAGCTTCGATTATTTATTTACTCCCACTATCATCTATCTCTTCCTAGTGGCGACATCAGAGGCCGTAAATTGTGGTCTCTGGCAAAATATGATCTGACCTCTTCACCAATTGACAAACAGCTGGCTAAAGTTGCTGGGGTTATGTTTAATTTTATGTCTCTATAGTAACCTCAACTATGATTAATCGTGTGAGCATATAATCAATGTGCGAAAAAGCATAGAAATTTCTAGAAAGGTCACCACTGGTATTGCCATCTGTACACTCGGTGAGCAGGAGATTGAAACCAGAAGATTGTAGAGCGATAAATGGGTACTGGGAAGTCCGTGAATATCGGCCTAGTCAGGAATCACGAGGCAATTGGTCATAAATTTGTACACCCACCCACTCTAGTTAACTTCACCCAACAGGAGTAGTAGTAGTTTGCAAGTTTCTCATTGAGGCCGTTTCACAATATCTCTTTTCAACCCAACTGAGGTATTTTGAGCACTTATTAGGTTTTGATAAAAGCGAGCTATGATTCAACTTTAGGATGAAAACACCGCCGATAACAAAAAGTGTGGTCTTGATCAGGGAAGTCAATTCTTTAATGCTTACATCGCAAACGCACGGAAAGTTCAAGTAGGGTGTTAAACCACAACTCACAAGTTATGTTGAAGTTAGTCCGATAATCTGAGCACGACATCGAGCTCTAAACTACAGCACATCGTGGCATTACGCGTATGCATGAGTAAGTGACCTGAAGAGAACTCATCTAGTACAGTGTGGAGTTTGAACACTTTCTCTCTCTATCTCTGACCTTGTCAAGGCCGGTGCATAGAGAGCATCATTTGCTAGCGGAAGTGTTTTTTAGAGTGAGAAAGCAGATCTCTAAGGTCACGTCTCTTAACATCTTCGCCTTAAAAAAATTTCAGCTCTGTTGTAGGGTTTATCAGAAGTCTGAATTAATGTCATAGATCTGAATGCTTATAATCCCTAGAGTAGAGATGAGAAGATGTTTGGTTTGTGAGCTAAACAAAGAGTGAGTATGACTCATACTTTAATGTATGCGAAAAATAATTAAGTGATGCGGCAAGTTAGGAGACTACTCAGAAAAACTTTTATACTTCTCTCAAGATGACGGATTGAACACTGGGAAGATCTAAGAGCCGCACAATACGCATTTCCTTCGTAATATGCATACAACTTTTCCAGAAACGTTTTAAAATCAATGGAAAGAAAAGTTGAGGTTGGCTTTTCTCAATGACTTGCTCTCTCGAAGTACCATCAATATTCTCACGAGATACCGAAGCGAGAAGTAATTCGCATTGCTCTCACTAGCTCGACATGTGTCACTGTGCCCTACTGTCAATTGTCTTGATTGATTTAGCACGCCACGTATAACACCTATTTACATTTGCGTCAAGAACGACTAATTGACACACTTAGATTTTCAAGTTAGATCAACTCAACGGGGGGTAGAAAAAAGAATTGCCATACTATGCTTGCAGGACATGGAAGAGATTTACAAAATTCTGATCCATCCAAAGTTTGATTTAACTGACGGATTAACCGTTGTCCTCCTGGTAGTTATTAAGAAGTAAAGTATGATGTTATTGGCTTATATTTCCAGATCTACCCATTGTCAATAAACCTGGAGTCGAGCAGGGATTGACCACCGCCGTGTTGGTGCCACAACCATTAGAGTTTGTTGAATTTACATATTTCTGTGTGGCCAAATACTCAATTATGTGGGAAGAAGGGTTTGCAGTAAAATTAATAGGCTTTTTAGAAACATTTGCCCATCATTGAGAAGAAGTGTAAAATGTTGGCTTGAATGATAGGAGTGTGAAGTTTGTCATGGGCGGTTCGAGAAAAAAGGAAGAAGAAGAAGGTTGTTGGAAGAAGCGCGCTCTTTTGCTCTCAATTTGTCGCTTTGGCTGAAAGGAGGCGCAGCGAATGAGAGATGCAAAAGAAGCATGCGGTGGCGGCAAGAATCCCAATAAATTGTATTGCGTGTGTTTGTTAGATACATACACACACAAACAGTGCTGCCGCGTTGCAATGTCGGCAATCTTTCTGCACGCTAAAGACCAATAATGTGTGTGTGTGTTCGAATTTTCAGTCATTTTAAATCTATTGCCAATCAAACGTTCCACATCGGCTGCAGTCTTGGGATTTTCAGCGAAGTGCTCTTAGTAACATCAATATTTGACAATAGCAAATGTATTCACTCACTAAATTAAGAACTCATTTCGTTCTTTCATTTCTTCCATTTTAGATCTTCATGTGAATTCCATGGAACCAGGTTCGTCTACAAGGTTTACTGAGGAAGTTATGGATCGATCACCACCTCATGACTCAAGACGAATGGATTCGCAGTCGAATTTTCATCGTGGTTCGTATGCCCGAGCCTCCAAACCAAATAGTCCGGAGCTTGTAAATACGGGAAATCAACTAACTCCCAGCAGAACTGAAATAATCCCTCCAACAATGCTAAATTTATCTTCCAGTGATCAACATCAAGAGAGCTTTGATGGCAATTCTGAACGCGGAGCGCAAAATTCAAACGCTCAGGTACCGGGAATATTCAACATTCGCCGAGCTGTTGGACTTTCACGCACAAATCTCCCCTTCCCTGCAAGGAAGACTCTGTTCAAGTGGTTAAATGAACATCTTAGAGAACCCTATCCTTCAGAAGAGGAGAAACTTGAGCTGGCTAGACAGACAGGGCTCAGCCGTACTACTGTGAATAATTGGTTCATCAACGCACGCAGGCGCTATGTGAAACCCCTTATGCAAGGAAGACTAGTTCTTCAATCAGGTGTCTTTAAGACAGTTCCAGCTGATGCTGCTACAAACTCTGCAAATCGATCACCCACATCGCCCACTCATCCGACTCATAATTCCTCGACGTCTTTATCACAGTCTGCCTATCGCTCATCTGAAAACCCTATCAGTCAGTTCCAAAACCAATTTCAATCCCCATCGAGATTGAGTCTTGGTGGAAACGGCATTTTTCCTGGCCCCAATTCGACATCGAATAACAACAACCAATCGCTGTCTCAATCCGCAGTGCAAGCGGCGCTTGCTTTCAACGGAAGCACGATTCCATTTGGTAGTGACAATGGACCGAGCGACAGCAAGATTGCATCTCAACAACAAAGACCTAGCCACCTCCCTTGGAAGGCATTGGACCTGGGCAGTCCCAAGCGCTTCCGTCGCAATTCTGACCATTCGAATTCCTCCTCGCCAGCTGATACGTCTTCTCGGTTCCCACAAAAACCCTCAAACAACAACCACGAGAAGACACCTGGTGTGGTGTAACAAGATGAACTAGTGATCTCAGCAACCAAAAATCCCAGCAACAGTCGATTCATCTCATCCCTATTTGTATATTTTCACTCTAGAAGCTGCCAACAAGGTTACAATCCAACCCGATTTTTCAAGGTGTTGAGGAAGAGACACTGGGGAATCCTCTTTATTGGCGTATTTAAGATCCAACCTATATTCTTCATTACTCGTGAATGGTCAAATTGATAGATATTTGACCTGTGAAGTGTACAGTTATTCCGGCCCTATATTCTAAAAAGATTGCCAATCTTTACAGGATTTCTCATTCCTGACTAGGCTATCTCAATAAAACCTAGATGAGCAGACAGATATAACTCACCGAACTGCTACACAAAGATGCAAAGATTAAACTCCATTCATCACACTATTCTTCCTCTGTTGAAAGCTATGCATTCTCTTCATAAATGCTCACTTATTGGGTTCAAGCTTAAATTGAAGGCAGTTTCCTCAACTCCAAATTGTACAGTGAATGAAGATGACCTGTCAGTTACCCTGAATGTGTGTATGTGTGTGTACTGTATTCTTAAAACTTCACATGAGATGAGATATCGGTAGGAAAATTTCACTGTGTGTACTATCATCCACTTTCATATTGCCCCCCCCCCCTGACTATCATCTTGGTAATCTTGCATATTGTTAGTTCTTTCTCAAACCTCTCTTCCCATTCTATCCCCATTTTTGATGTTTTAGAAGTACTTAACACGTATTGCGGTTGCTGACGAAATGGAACTTTTAAGTTAACTATACTCTTCTCATTTGTTTGGAAGGTATTTGTGCTAATGGGATTTATTTTAATGAAAACGCCTTAGGCAATCGCAGTCGGAACTTATTACGTTAATCAGATAAGAAATAACTTGTGAAGGGAAAAATTCATTTGAAAAGGTTGATGGTTGAGAGAGTATTTTACATTTCAAAGGTTACAAACAGCGCTAATTTTGGGATCAACAAAAGAGGCAAGGCCAGTTTGTGGGGTTGGAGACGTTCTAGCTTCTATTAAGTTGTGCTTTAAAATAGAGAGAGAGTGACCATATTTCACACCTGATGTTGTTTATGGTATTCAATTACCAGCTTGAAAGTGAAAAAATTCTTTCCTTCCCACGGACCACCCACACTGTAAGAAAAGATGGAATGAACCTACATTGAAATCGATAAATTATTGAAAGTTGTGTTTATCAAAGTTGTAGTGCAACGTGAAATATCGATCGATTATTTGCAGGTGTTAAGGTAAAATTTGCGAATTTCCCAAATATTTCGTGTTTTTTTTGAGAATTGAAGATATATAGGTAGGAGTTAAATAGAAAAAACAGTTTGGCAGGAAGTGATAATATAAATGGAATGAAAACCAAAATTTAGTATTATGACAAAATTTTTTGTGTTTAATAGTTAAAAATAATTCACTTAAAGAAAGCAAATCGAGCGAAAACATGAAATAATATCTTACTTTGAGTTCATTTGCGGATATACGTTTCAACTATTCATTGAGAAAATACACCTTTTATCCTTATTTAAAGCTCGTGTACTTAAATTAGAGTCAAACGTCCAAGAAACAAATTTCATTCAGAAAATTACGTAGCTCAGCAGGATTTGGAAGTTTAATGTTTCACAAAAAGTGAGTTGGTATTGTAAAGCACCATCTTTAAAGTTGAAAGTATTGACAGTTAAGTGGAAAGTTGCGGATACTATTGACAACAATCATGGGACATTTAGTGACTTTTAACAAAGTTTATGCAGATCATCTGCAAACTCTTACTCATTAACTAATTTTTTTAAAACTTAAATGACTCAACTCTTATTTAAAAGACTTCAAAGTTGCCACTAGCAATCCATTTAAAGTTGATTCTTATTATTCGAAATCAGAAATTTACTGTACTCACCAATATAGGCTAATTTGAGCATCAAAGTACTTATTTAACAAATATTTATGATTCTGATTTTCTAAAATGTGAGCATTTGTACGAGAAAAAATCTTCAAAACGTGTTGAATTATGAAAGCTTTTGATATAAATGGGTGTGAACGTGATTTTGGTTCCAGGACATTAGAATTTATCCTTTTGATGCTGAAAATCAGTAATCTTAAGTTGAAGAATTATTTTCCTTCCACCTTTTACCACCATCTAAAAAAATCAGTCTGACACCGCATGTCCGATAAATTCCTTATCACCGATACTACTGAAAAGAATGGGTAGCATGCGCACCCCCACAGAAATGCATTATCGTTCTCAAGTTTTCGGAGCTTCAAACATTTCCGTAATTATCTTCTACTCAATGTATGCTAGGTCTAATTTGTCGATCAAATTTTTTGTGAAAACACTAGCGAAATTAAAACATGCAATTGGAAGTAAATTTGAACATAAAATCGAAGAATTTGAGCATTTAATTAAATTTCGACACTAGATTGAAAGAATAACTGATATATTTTGACATATTCGTTGACTATAAATCATGGATAGTAGCGTTGTTTCAGCATTTTTATTACACTGACGAAATTTGACGAAAATAAACTAATATATATATGCGTTAGGTCTCAACACGAAGCGTTTTTTTTTCAACATTAAATGTAAACATTAAATCTGACAGTTTATAATTATTTCGACAGGATTCGATAAGTAATAAATGCATCGCAGTCTATCATGTCCCAAAGTTTACAAAAAGATTCGCACTTAAATTTTGATGGATGTGTTAGCATTAATTAATATTTCTGGAAAGTTTGAATCAAGTGGTTTTTTTGGATTATGTGATTGAGAAGAGAAATATCAATCTACACCAATGGATTTGCCTGTCTATGACTAGTTTGATAACCAAATTACTTGATCTGTTTTCATGCATCTTGTATTTTTATGGATGTTATCTAACATCTGGTGATAAATTTAAAAAAAGGTTGCATGGAAAGTTAAGTCGGTCCTTACAAAGGGATGTCATCCAGGCAAGGCAAGCAAGTATGAAAGGGCCATGCTTTCCATTAGACGTACTAGGACTTAACGAAACCAGATTGTGACAAGTGGCAGTCAGCTTACTTTTGTCCACGAACCCTCTACAAAGTCTAATCTGACCAGTGGTCAAACTATGGGCACGTCTAAGAAATGGAAAATGTAATGGTGTAGGATTGCGATTTATTTGGTTTTTAACTTTCCAAAACGCTGGCTATTAACTAACAGACGAATATAACTATCAAAAAGCCACGATAAAAACACACCTCTTTTTGAGGTATTCTGTTGAGTTCAATCCCTGATGGATCGTTTCTTCATTACCACTTGGGTCGTTCTTCTTTAATCTACGCGCTGTTCTTATTCATAATAGCGTTAGTGGTTACCTAGGTGCCCACCTCCTTTTAAAACCTATTTAACTTTCTCCAAGAAGTCTGGCCTAAGTAAACATCTACCAAGGTAGGCACATACGAAAGGGTGACAATCTTTAAGGTGCATGAAGCTTGCCAAGAGTACAAGTGCTAAGGGATTATGAACTCCGTCCTCTTGGCCACAAGCCTCCACCAAGAGCGACAGAGACGGATGAGACTTTATGGCCTGATGTAGTCATGGAAATACTGAGCTATCAGTACGACGTGGTCATTAATTCACTCTGAGTGCAGAATTTGCCTTCCAGAAAGTTGATTTCTAAAGCGCTTCATGCAATAAATCATGAGATGGAGTTAAAGGGCAAACTGTTATTAAATATAAATTTAATTTTATTATTAAAAATGCCATATATTTATTCGTGATCATTAGGCAATAAATATCTGAACTTACTTTTTATATCATTTTTGAAAACAAAACAATTTACACAATCGTTGCTCACATAGGCGGATGACATTTCGTTACACGTAACTAGATAAATTAAGTAGAGACTGTCTGGTTTAAACATCATAATTAGAATATTAAACAGTTTTTTAATAAAAAAAGGATATGGGCTAGTTCTTGAAATTGGAGCTGTAATTAAGCATTCGCCTTCAGGTTTTTTTAAATCGCCTTGTCTTGAAATTTATGCAGTTTTTGAAAGCTTTATCTTTATGTGAGCGTTTCAAACTAATGACCTAACCCTAGGATCAAATGTAATAAAAAAGGCCTATAGCCGTGATGACTTAGAATAGCTACTTTTATACTCCAATTATGTGCTCGCAATGTGTTGGACTATGCAATGAATCCAAGATTTAACTGAAATTTACCAATTAAGAAGTTGCACTTTGTTGATTCTATCAATTTGCTCCAACTCTTCTGAAATACATTTAATTATGATCATATTTTTTTGTATGGGGTGTGCGACAGACCTACCTCCACGTGGTACATCCTGGGCAACGTATACTCATACGGCAAAAAGTCTGTTAACCGGCAGTTGATTTCTAACTTTAAACTAACATGTCATATTCGACCACCTCCACACGACCCATCTTACCTTTTCTTTCTCTTTGTGCCCGTCTGTCTCCTTTACATCTGTATATCATTATTCTGCCCCCCCCCCCTCGACTTTTTCACCCTTTGATGTTCCTACTCCTCCTCCAATGAACCCCGAAGTCAGATAAAGGGCTAATGATAACTATCAAAACGCCTGCCATTTGAAATAAATAAATAAGATATTATTTTTTTATGGATGGTGGGTTGATTTCAAGTTCCTTCAGGTTATCT